>BQNB010073603.1:0-32062 GCA_026074375.1 Tanacetum coccineum
TGACGTGAAATCTTCGTTAAATGAATAACGTATATGATAAAATGGATTATTGATTTAACATGTTATGATGTTTGCTTGACATAAATATAAACAGAGATTGCATAGGTCGTTGCGTGAGCTCGTTTACTTCAGAAATGTAAACTATGATACGTAATGGAATAGAATGAAACGAAAATTTTATTCCCGTGAAAAAGTAGTACTTAACATAGTAAGTAGATATTACATTGATGAAATACTGCAAAATTATTGGTTGTTATAGTCCCCCAACCTTACATAAATCTCGTCCCGAGATTTGATTAAGTGATAGAGTGATATTTGGAAATAGAAGTTCTTAGTTTCTTCAGTTTCTAGTCTGATGGCCTACTTTGTTGCAATTCTGACATCTGATAGTACAAGGTCTTGTGTGATGTAGTATACACTTCCTACAGAGGGAATGAGGTCCATTATATCCATGGTTTCCATTAGCCTTGAAGGTGATGATCATTGTTGCGGTTGTTATTGTTGCGGTTATCTTGGTAGTTGTGGTTGTTGCGATTGTTGGAGTGGTTATTGTTGTTATGATCATTGGGGTATTTGTTATTGTTACGATTATTAGGGTAGTTGTTTTTGTCATTGTTGGTGTTTCTTTTATCCTTAAACTTTCTTTTATGATCATCGGTTTCTTGCACAGAGTTGCGCTTTAGTATCTGATCCATTAGCCTCTGGACTATGTTGACAGCTTCCTCCAAAGTTTGAGGTTTTGAAGCAGTAACGTTTCCTTCAATGCTTTGGGGCAGTCCCCCGATGAAAGCTTCCATAATTTTCTCAGAATTTGGCACCATGTTTGGACATAAGACTGCTAATTCTTGGAATCTTCTAACGTAAGTCTTGACATCATCTCTTTTCACAACCAAGTTGTAAAATTAATCTTCCATTTTCTTGACTTCAGTTCAAGGGAAATACTTATTGGTCAAGAGCCATTTCAATTCAGTCCAGGTGATCCTATTAGCTTGTTCTATTCTGATAGGTTGGGCGTATGCATTCCACCAGGACAAGGCATCGTCGGTCAGGGTACTAGGTCCTCTTTTTTATTCTTTTCTTTATTTTTTTTTTTTTCTTCCCCCCTTCCCTTTTTTTTTTTTTTTTTTTTTTAGTCCAGTGAATTGAATTATATTGATAATACTCCTATTGGTTTGGGTGTATGCATTCCACCAGGACAAAGCATCATCAGTAAGGGTACCAGTAGCAAATGTCACTTTGTTTTCTTCAACATATCTACTACGAGAGAACACTTATATTCATGGTTTAAGCATGTATCACGGGTTTATAAAGTATTCAAAAGATTGAAATGTGAGGTTATGAACTCATTAAGTCTTTGAAAAGTAATCACATTGTTATAAGATAAACGAGTAGAAATGAGTTTTGTAAACTAGCATGTATCCCCCTTGCGGGTTTATAAAAATATGTAAAATAAGTAAGCGAGGTTATGAACTTCACCTTAATAGGGAAATCTGATTGATGGCAAAAGTATATCAATGAAATGTGTCTGTATGGTAGTATGATGTTATCTACTCGAACGGGAAAGTTCAATATATCAATTGGAAGAAAGCAGCTTCGTCACGTAACTTGGGATAATATGTCGAGTCTTAGTTTGATTGTCAAATCTTCATAATGTTTTAATCATGTTTGATTTATTAATTTATGGATATAGTGTATCACTGTTCGGGCCATCATAATTCAGAGGTCATGTAGTAAATGTTTGAGGAGCTCAGGACACTTTTTAAATCTGTAAATCCAGCAAATTTCAAACGTATACCCAAAATGAAACCTTCACTTGATTCTCCCTAGTAACGTGATACATGATAATGATTTATAATATTTAAACATATATTTTTATAATTAATATAAAAATATAATATTTTAATAGTTTGCAAAATTGGTAAATATACCCTTGGATTATAAACTTTTACGAGTTTAGTCCTTTATGTATAAAGTATATACAATTTAAACCTTTAAGTTTGAAACTTGGAAAAATAGGTCCTTATAGTTATAACTTTGAAATAATGACATTTTTACCTCTTTTAGTTATAAGTTTCAGAAAGTTACGATATATACCCCTATGCATGAAAAACATATCATTTTTTGTCCAAAATCCATAATAATGATATTTTTCAATATGAAAAGCAATTTGCAGGTTATAGCTTATTAATATAAGCTAAAATACGAAGTTTTTACGTAACGAAAGTTTAAAATAATGATTCGTTAAGCTAGAAATCAAAACGGATCGTTTTAGGGTTTAAAAATGAAAACGCGTAGGTTTTTAATTCAAATCTTTTCAAGACTTAATAAAGTGATTATAATATTGCTAGTTAAGCTTATTAGGATAGATTATAACAATATTTTACAATATTAGCTTATAGATTAAAGAAAAACACGAAATTAGCGTTTCGTGGTCAAGGTTTGGATCAAAACTCAAGAACGAATGGGTTTTGAGCTCTATAACTTTAACAAGTGTATATTCATGATCATATGAACATTATGAAAGTATTAAAACAAATATGGAACCTTTAGAACCTGGGTTTGAGCTTGTTGAATGGAAAACGGGTCGAATGGGGTCGTTTGCTTTCGTACGCCTAGTATAACCTTCTCGGGGCTTCAAGGCTTGAACTCTTGGCTTCACTTCTGCTCTTGGGACTCTTAGAACTTCTCTTGATTAGACCTTGGACTCCATTGTTGAAAGATAGAAAGAAATGAAGGTGTGAGTTTGAAGTAGAAAGGGTGCGCCTATTTATAGTGTAAAAACACCTTGGAGCCCAAGTTTTACTAGCAAGGTGGCAAGTATTCTTGAAGACCAGGTGTTAGGAGTGGAGTAGGGAGCAAGTTTTGATAAATAAGGTGCTTAGAAATTAGCTAGGATGAGGTGGATTGGTTTTGTGGTGCCGCGGATAATGTAGAGTAAAAGAGAGTGATGTCGAGCCTTGGTGACTAAGTTAGGAGCTTTGAGGTGCTTGTGTGCTGCTTGTTGCTGAAGTAGGAGGGTCATGGAGGTGGGTGCTTGCTTGGTTGTATGATAAAAATAGGTAGAAACAAGCAAAAAGGTGTACGAGTTCAAAAGTGAAACGGGTTAGGGTTTTAGCTCATCTTTCGTGTACATTGATGTCATAAAGATGGAATATGGATTGTAAAGTTGTATATTAGTGTTTACAACTGAATTTGATAATTGGTTTAAGTTTAGAACGGGTAAAAACAAAGAAACGGGTCACGGTTTAGAAACTAGCTGGGGTTAGGGTTTCTTGGTTTGATTTCGTGAAATTTTATGAAATGAAAAGGAAAATGAAGTGTAAATATAGTGCATTGCTTGCTTGTAACTTGTACTTAATGGGTTGTACAGAATTCTTTAGGAAAACGAAGGTAAAATGGCTATTTTGGATATCGTGCATTAATGACTTGTACATTATGCTTTAAAGGCTTGTACCTTATTTTAGAGGGAATTCATATGTCAAATGAGATGTTATATTACTTGTACATGTGCTTTGATTACTTGTACATTCACTTTGAATGTGTACATTACACAAAATTAGGGTTTAGGCATAAACGTTAATGGTTTATGTTCATTTGATTATATTGTCGTGAAAACTTTATTAAATAGATAACGTACATGTTATAGAGGATAATAGATTATTGAATTGACATATTATAATGTAAACATAGATAGAAATAGGCATAGGTCGTTGCGAGAGCTCGTTTACTTTTGAAATGTAAACTATGATACGTAATGGAACAAAATGAAACGAAAATTTTATTACCGTGAAAAAGTAGTACTTAACATAGTAAGTAGATATTACATTGATGAAATACTGGAAAATTACGGGTTGTTATATTGGGTTCCCGTTCCACCACCTTAGGAAGAGGAGAAAGAGGAGGTGGAATCAGAGGTCTATCATATGAAATACCACTTCGGGTGGGTATTGCTTTCAGTCTCCCTCGGGTTAGCAAACGGTGTTGCTTGGAAAGTGAAACACCGTACCGATAGAAGAAGCGGTATTCATTTGGAAAAAACTAGCCATCATATTCTTAAGCTCATTGGTTTGATTTGACATTGTAGCTTGCATTTCATTCCTAATTTCATTATTGAATGTATTATTTTGATTTTGCATTGTAGATTGCATTTCATTTCTTAATTCTGATTTTAAATTACTGATATGATTTCTCATGGCTTGCATACTAGCCTCATTTGTTTTCTTAAAATTTCTCCAAGTCACTCGAAGTAGTAACTTGAGTTTGAATCAGAACTTGATAAGACGTATTTCCTTAATTGAAGTTATTTCCTCGATTCTGGTTAAACCCTTGATTTGGCACATTCGGTTGAACAAAACCGGGTGGTCAAAACTGATTAGCTATACTCTGGGGTCGATAATCGGTATTTCCCTAATTGTAGTTCACTGCGGCTGCTAAAACATATCCTTGAATATTGTCTTGATAACCCGAAAAAGTGTTGCCATCGGTGGCAGGACACTATGGTAGATATGTGCACGCCACACTTAAACACAAGATCCTCAATAGCTTTTACGAATGCTGGAGTGGTTACCTTGATGTTGTTTAAACATCACGGTCATGGCACTAGTCACATCACTGGCTACGACAACAAAAATAAAAAAAAAAAAAAACAAACAATATAAAAAAACTTAGCTATCTCTGAAGAATCAACATTACTTGCTTTTACTTGAGAAACAATCGGTTTGTTTCTTGAAGTACGAACTTTTGATTTGTTTTCAATAATTTTTAACACATCTTGTGCACTTCTTTCCAAAAGATTGCCACCGACGGCAGAATTCAAAGAATCTTGATCGGATGGGTTTAAACCATTGTAGAAGGTATCGAGTTGATGCAATTCGGTAAAACCGTGATGTGGGCATGCTCGAAGGAGATCCTTGAAACGGTCACATGCCTCACTAAACGTTTCTTCAAACTTTTGATGAAAATTTGAAATTTCATTCCGGAGATTTGTTGTTTTTGAGGGAGGAAAGAAATGGTTAATAAACTTGGACACAAGATCATCCTAAGTGAGAATAGAACGAGAAGGTTCTTTGTAGCCAAATCCGGGCTGGACCATCGATAAAAAATGGAAAAAGCATAAGCTTAATCGCTGTCTCGGGCACATCTTTGTACTTCAACGTAGAAGTAATCTTGTTAAAATATCGAATATGAGCATGAGGATCTTCTTTCTCAAAACCGAAGAATTGTTTTGAAGTTACAAGATTGATTAGACTATGCTTGAGCTCTAAATGCTCAGCGGGAATGGGTGGTACAACGATTGCCTCTGCATAACCCTCGGTGGTGCTAACAGGAGTATTACGCACTAGTACGTTGAATCGGCCATTTGTAACTACGGGGAACCTCTTCAAGATCGAACGTTCGACTATTTGTTTTGAACGTCTACGATTACGCGTTCGGATTAGTAAAGTAGGAATTCGTAGAAGGCTTCACCCAAATTTGAGAAGAGCGATGGGTTTGCATTCACTAAAAAAACAAAATAAGAGAAAGAAAAATATTTTTGTAACCGAAAATCTTTAGAAAACGCACAAAGAAGCGGAGGAGCGGGTAAGCGCGAGGCGTTTTAAAAACCTTCTCCTTTCGGGTCGAAGTTCGTAGGATCAACCCTCCTTAAACCTCTCTTAAAGTTTGTAATCTAAAGGTGAGCCGATTTCACAAGTGACACAACGGTTTTTTTTGTTGCTTTTCAATTTTTTTTGGTTTTTAAAATACTTTAGGAAAAGTATTTTTGATTTGATTTTTCTAATAAATCGAGAAAATAAATCGAGAAAAATAAAATTTTTTTGTATTTTTTAAAAAGTTTTATACAAAAAAAAATAATAAAACGATAACTTATCGAGGAAGGGGTCTTCAAAACACTAATCTTCAAGCTTCAACACGATATTCGATACACACTTCCCCGGCAGCGGCGCCAAAAATTAATTCGAGCTCAAACACACACGTAGGTATATATAAGGACGATATCAATAATAGTATAAGATAAGTATTCCAAAAGGCTTCTTAGTTAGTACTTATTATTCCAAAGTAAAAAATTCAAAACCTTCCGAGTCGTATCCCGACGAAGTGCGAATTGAAAATCACGTTTAAGTTCGTGATCGCGCGTTTGAATAATCAAGATTTTTGATTTTGGTTTCTAATTCCACTAATGAAAACGCATAAAACATGTAAAGGCAAGCAACATTAAAGGACAATTAAAAATTTGACCTAAAAAGGTAACGGAAATCTAGAAAACGCGATTTAAAAAACCCTAATTATCAATTTAATCCTAAAAATGTTTTTTTCTTTTTTTATAATACAAAATGGACATAAAAATAATTTTAGAAAAAGGAATTATTATTTTTTTGATTTTTTAATTTTTATTTATTATGAAATAAAAACAGTTTTAATCTAAAATTAAATATAAAAAATAGTAAAAATTATTAATCAAATTCCAAAATTATGAAAAGTACTATGAACTAATCTAAACTTAGGAAAAATAAAACGGGAAAATAAGCCCTACGGATAAGCAGTTAAAATAAGCAAATAAGCTAAAAGGCAAAAACTAGAAAACTTGTATAAGATAATAATGCAATGGAGTTATGACAGAAAAGTCCCAAGGTCGCTAATGTTAGTGAGTGTGTGTGCTAAGACGTATGCTATGAAAGGGGGAGGTCACAGGTTCGAAACCTGTGACCTTTCTTTTTGACTAAACATTTTTTTAGTTTTCTTTTTGAAAAAGCTTAAGCTACAAGCTAAAACTAACAACTTTAATAACTGAAAAATAAGCTAGAAATAAGCTAAGAAAAAGTGACAGTTTAAAAGAAATCTAACTTATGACTTATGAGCAAAAATGTTTTGGCTTTTTGGATTTAATAAGCTAAAGGAAAGGCAAATAAGCTAAAACAACCTTGAAGCTAAACCTAATAAGCACTAGAGACTAGGAAATAAACAAATTAAATAACCTGGAAGGCACTTAAAAGCTATAAGACAGCAGACCTAAAAACAGATTTAAAAGACTTTTTTCACTCTTTAAGCTCAAATTTAAGGACCATTAAGCACTCACAAAAAGCTATGAAATAAAAACAAATGAAGAATAGGACTCAAATAACAAGTATAAGCAAAATTCAAGCAGATTAGCTAATGAAATAAGCAAGAAAAAGAGACATGAAACAAACAGACTACACTAACATATTTTTGGCTTTTTGAAAATTATGACAGTTTAGAAACCTAATTCTAAGACTCAAATAGCTAAATGAAAGCTAAAACTCAAAAATAAGCTACAGACTTTGACCCTAAGGACACAATTAAGCTAATCATAAGCAAACAATCCTTAAAATAAGCTAGAAAAGCAAAGATGAAAAAGGTCAGTATATGTTGATCACAATCAGTATATGTTAGCCTTAATTTATTGAGTCGAACAAGGAAGCTCGGTCACTCTACGATGGAGCTTCGGTCTTTAATTAGTTAATGTTGTAATAGGATAAAATCGGGAATCGGGCTCGATAGATAATCTAATATTGTATATGTTTTGGGATTAATCCCAAGCAAAACCCGAGCCCGGGTCCTAGTTAAATATCCCGCGCGTCACATTAAATGTGTAGGGGGTATATATATATTTAGATATTTTCTTTTCAGAAAATATCTCATATATATAGATATTTTCTTTTCAGAAAAAATCTAGTTTTTCATATATCTCTTTCTCTTTTCTCTCTCAACTCTCTCTCTCTCTAAACCTTTATCTTTTTTCTTATTTCTAGTTCCGATTCGTGTTGTGATTATATGAAGTGAAGTGTTAATCGGGTTCCTACAATTGGTATCAGTCGCCACGGGTGGGTTTAGTGTTTTCGTTGTGGTTGTATTAGCTTATTGATTCGGCTTTTTGGCTTATTTTTTTTCGTCGTATTAGATCAAACTAAAAAGTCACGGAATATTTTAATTTCTATAGATTTGGCTTAAGTTTTTTTTCCTGCTTATTTCAACACAGTCAAATATGTCATACAAACCAACACATTGAATTGCTTTACAATTTTGAAAGTGGGCTTACTGTTCTACGAGTCATTTTTGGGATTACAACACACTTGTGTTTTTTTTTCTTTTTTTCTATTCAAAAAGAAATAGTTGACAGCTTATTTGTATTTTGTTTCGTGGGTAAAAATATTACACGAGCTTATTTGAGCTTCTCTTCGTGGCTTATTTGTGGTCACGTTTTTGTAGATCGAAACAAGTTCAATCTTGCCTGAAACAAGCGTCGAAGTATCGTGTACACAAGGTGTTTGATATATTGCCTCAACCGAACGAGTGCTCTTACAACTCGAACCGAACGAGTAACTTTTTAAGTTGCACTGAACGAGCAACATTTCAAAGAGGACCGAACGAGTGGAAAACGTTAGAACCGAACGAGTGGAAAACTTAAGATCACCGAACAAGTGGAAAATTTTAGAGCCGAACGAGTGAAAAGTCAAGGACCGAACGAGCAAAATTTTTGAACCGAACGAGTGGAAAACTTGTACAACCGAACGAGTGGAAAATTTTTAACCGAACGAGTGGAAAACTTAAAGGACCGAACGAGTGAAACAACTCAAGGACCGAACGAGTGGAACTCGACTTGGACCGAACGAGTTTTTTTCTAGCTTGTACCGAACTACATCAACCACGAGAACAAAACTTACACGTTTTAACTAATTTTCGTTTTTTTCGGTTTCGAGTGAAGTTAAATCGACGGGATTAAGACTTTTTCATCGGTTCGTGACATCATTTCGATAGACGTGGTTATATTTCGGTTTTTTCGACGATAAACCGTACGACTCGCGAGATCAAATTCATATTCGGTTAATTTTTTTATAAATCTTCCAACAAAGACGAAAGTGATTTGGAGGGAAATTTGGTTATTAATTAACAAGTTTTGGCAATTGGCACATGCACCCCCTCACTTGTTACTACAATTGCACCATTCGTCCTACCTTGAAAAGAAGTCCTTTTAGTTGAAAATAACTTTTCACCGTTAGTCCGTATCGCTTCAAAACAGCCTGTTAGCCATTTAAAGTGAATTGTTTGTGCACCGTTTGGTCCTTTTTTTGAGTTTTGATCAACCGTTAATCATTTCAAGCTCAAAATTCGTGCACCGTTCAACGTTTTTAGCTCACAAATCGTTAACAAAAGTTCAAATTCTTCAACAACAACAACGATTTCACAAACAATAATTCTATTTTTACGGTTTTCTTGATTTAGTAAAATCCCGCGAATAATCGTGTTTTTTTGCGGTTTAGTCAGACTTGTAAAATCCCGTAAAATTGTTTTCCACAAACAATAACAAATCAACTATTACCTACTTAAGATTCCAACAAATCTTTTTACATTCATTTAATTCACGATAAAAATGGAAAAGAAAGATACCTTATTCTTCGTGTTCAGATTCAGATAAAACAAAACAAATGCAACTAATTAAGACAATCAAAAGAAAGTTGCAGGTATCTTTTCATCAAACTTCATTCACAATCAAGTGTCTTTTAAACAACGACCTAAAAGGAAGTCGCAACCGAGGAGGGATTTAAACGGCATTTGCAACACTCTTTGGTCTAGATCTAGGAGACTTTACGGGCCATGTTATTGTACATGGATCAACTACAAAAGCAACTTGACAAACGAGAATTTCAAGAGATTGGATCCATGCTTAGTTCCCTTTCAGTACTCCAGACACAGTTTTCAGATGTTCATCAAGTCACGGTTTTATTTGGATGATGAATATGTTGACATGACACGCAACAAATTCCTACAATACACTCGACTCGATATTCCAGAATTCCGTGACACACTGATCCAACACATGGAATCTGTTAAGAAGTCGATTGGTGAAAGAGCACAACATAAAATGGAGTATGAAAGCAGGGTGAATGAAAGACAAATCCAGACAACAGAGGAAAAGACTGATACGAGTAATGCATTGGATGCATTGGATGCTAGTTCAGTTATCATTGAAGCAATGAGAAAGACATCACAGAGATGATACAAGCAGCAGATCTGGGAATGATGCCACATTGTTGATGATGCCAGATATAGGACCCTATATGATAAAGACGCAAAAGGTGAGGTACAAATTGACTGTTGATGATATTGTATTGCTACAGACAACAACATACTGTGCAAACCTGAATCCTAATGAAGGAGAGGCTTGGACCAGAATGTGAACATGGCATGCCATTACGTCCTTTACTGCTAAAATAATGAATAACAAAGGACAACTGAACTCTCAAATTCAATTACTCGAGTCTGAAAATGTTTGTCTCAAAAGACTGTTGCCCAGTGTCAAAAAGATTTTGAAAAACTCGAAGCACATTGTATTAATCTTGAACTACAAATGCAAAACAATGTTTTAAAATCAGGGCAACAGAGTCAATTTTTAAAAGAGAAAAGTAATGAAGCCAAAGTTAAAACTGACATCGATGTAACTAAAACAATAAACATCGAATTGGAACATAGTGTGGCTAAATTACTTGCAGAGAATGAGCAGTTACATAAGGAAAAAGAGCACTTGAAACAGACTTACAAAGATCTTTTTGATTCTATCAAAAGGACACGAGTTCAGACCAAAGACCAGAATGAATCTTTAATGGCGCAACTGAACAAAAAGTCTAATGAAAATGCTGATGTACTAGCTCAGATTCAGAAAAAGGGGTTTGCAATTGCAGCATTAAAAAATGAGTTAAGGAAACTTACAGGAAATAGTGTGAATACTAAGTTTGCAAAGCCATCAATCTTGGGAAAACCGGTTGGACAACCACTCAAAAACCAATCGTTGTTAAAACAACGACTTGCGTTTAAGTCTGAAAGACTAGGAATTTCAAACACACGGTTTGACTCCAAGTTGATGTGAACAACGACTTGTCAAAAACCAGTCACTACATACATCTTTTGCTAAGAGAAGAGAATCTGCCCCGCTAAACCTCATTCTCACTTGATTGCCATCAAGCTCATCTAGGTATAGCTCAAACGGCATTGTTCTAATCCACTCCTAGAGGAGCTAGAAAAAGGCACAAGATCACTCTAGGATCCTAGGAAATTTTTCTGACTCAAAACACTTGTTAGCACGGACATGTCAGAAATTGTGTCTTTTAATGCCAATCATGACCTTGTGGTAATAAAATTCCTGAAAGAAGTCAACTCGCGTGCTAAGGTCCATCCAATTAAGTACAACAAACAGAAAAAACCCGTAGAGCAAAATAAGGGTTGCTAACGAATCCAAAAAGACAGATCCAAAAAGGACAATCGGTTTTCAATCAAAAAGTCTACCACTTGCATGGAGAAAACAACAAGTCCAGATCTTGTCTTAGGTGGCAAACCAAGGGTTGTAATTCTCAAGACTGTTGTGTCTTAGATGGGTTCCAACAGGAAAAGACCATTGCCTCTAGCATCAGTGAACAAGGTTGAAAGTGAACCCCCAAATGGTTCAAATGCAGATATCACTAACAAATGTGAAACAAACAAAGCCTTAATGTCAGTGCAGGTACTCTCTTAAGTACAGGTACATCGTTCAATCCTACAGAGGAAGGACTCAGAGTTTGGTTGCGAAAAAGAAAGATATCTCAGAAAATAGGGCTTCAAGGAATTTTGATCTGATGATCACAAAATGACGTTTGAACACAGCAGTTCAAGCCTCGGTCATCAATGTTAATGATGTCTGATCACAACAGTTCAGACCTCGCACCACAACGACAAATGGTGTCTGCTGAAAATAACACTTCAGGCCCCGTTCCTCAATGTTCAAATGACGTTTGAACACAACAGTTCAAGCCTCGGTCGTCAATGTCAAATGGCGTCTGCTGAAAATAACACTTCAGGCCCCGTTCCTCAATGTTCAAATGACGTTTGAACACAGCAGTTCAAGCCTCGGTCATCAATGTCAAATGACGTCTGTTCACATCAGTTCAGGCCTCGTTCTTCATCAAATGATGTCTGATCACAACAGTTCAGACCTCGCACCACAACGACAAGAGATGTCTGTTGAAAATGTCTCTTCAGGCCTCGTTCCTCAAAGGACAAAAGGCGTAAGATTATGACAACTCTGACCCCGTGCCCCCAAGACAAATGTTGTTCCTTAAGAGAAGATAGATTCGTCACAACAAGGGTTAGAATTTCTTTCAGTCCTTTACTTGAAGTATATTACAATCCAACACAGATCAGATGAGGAAAAAACAACATTGATCAAGACCGAATGCATCATTTCAAGAAAGCTGAATTTGTCAATCCTTTTTGTACACGGGTACAAGAAATGGTGAGTAATTCCTCACGCAACATTGTCGCTCTCGCTCACGATGTTGCATTCATTTCAACCCAAAGTCATGGGATTTCAGATGGACCAGAAGATCATCAATTAGAACACAGTTCATGGGAAATCCAACCATGTCAGTTTCAAAACAAGCGACAGCTTGGGCACAGATCCTGAAATGTGTATGTTCGCACTCAACGGTGAGTATTGTTGAACCGATGAACATTAAGGAGGCGCAAGGGGGCTTGTTTCTGCATGGATCGATGCAATGCATGAGGATGAATCTCTCATCAGTTTGACAGACTAAAAGTTGGGAAACACTAGGTCAAACCATTTGGCAAGATGATTATAAAGCTACAATACAGGGATCGATATTCCTTTAATGAAAAACTGATATACTGTCAACTATGGGAATCTAGTTGGCGTACTTTAAGAAGAAATGTGTGTGTGTGTGTGTGTCACTCAAAGAGTGTGTGTATAGAGATTTTTCATTTTATCAACCTTCTGAATCCTGCTAATTTGGATCCCTATTACAATACTATAAATCTTAACTCGTTGTTTTTTTATATTGGTTCTATATTCTTAATTATCTTCCTAGAGATCCTTTTATAGGGACATAAGGATAAACCTCTAGTAGATGCGTCAACGCTTGTATATCATAAACACTAATTGATATTATCATAATGTGTGTGTAGACACTCTGCTCGCTCACATGCAGAAAATAGATATGTTTAAACTTTATAGTTCCGTTCATCCACTCGGCAGTACGCGCGATCTTTGACTGGCAGTACTTGGGACTTTCTTATTAGCAGTACTTTGTACTTTCATTTAGCAGTACTTTGACTTTTTCGTGGCAGAACTTTGACCTTTTGACTTGTATTTCCCAACAATCCTCCCCTAACTTGAATTCTACTTGCTTGACTTCAAGTTTCTTGATAGTTGGTCTTCTTTGTTCAGCATCAGTCTGTTTTGTCTTGAAAGCAGTTCTTGCCTTTAATCTTTTTAAGCTTCATCCTTTGAGCAGTATCTTGTACACAATCTGTTTGAGTATCTTCAACTGAAACCTCTTATCTTTGAACATACAATGAGAGAGAGATATAAAAACGCCGCGCTCGCGCACGCGCTCGCCTCGCAAACAGATTTGTTTCGCTTATCAGGCAAAAATGTCTTTTCAGCAACATGAATGGATTTGATGAGCCTTTACCAAGTAGCCATTCACTCTTTGGGCTCGCTCGAGCAGTTTCTTTGTGTACCAGAATCTCTCGGTAATCTCTCGCTCCATGATGATCTGAAATAGAACACGCGCTCTCTCCTATAGAACATGAATCACTAGTGATGTTGAGTACTATGTTGACTTTTTTGGGTAAAGTCATTACCAACATAAACGGATTTGATTAGTCTTTCCTGACGAAGCCGTTTGCTCAGGACTAGTCAACTCTCAGTAATAAAATAATTGGTGTGTTGAGTGCACCATATAGTTCTTGAGCAAACTATTAAAGCTTATCAACGGATTTGAGTTCTCTTTACCAAAAAGCCGTTTGCTTTGGCTGTAGCCAATAATTCAGTGTAAGACCATGGTGTATTGATCACTTACAATTTTTGGTATATTGTCAACCTATCAACAGTTTTGAGATGTCACTTTCACCAAAACTGTTTGATTTGGATAGTCAATTCTTATGTTTATGTAAGGAAATGGTGAATGAATTCCATTTGCTGTGTGGTGGTTAACCAACACTAAATTCCCTTAAAACAGTTTTGATGTTCAAATAATTATGCCTCTTAAACCTTTTTTGCACATCAAATCTTCACCTTATTTCAAAAAAAATTTTTTAAACTAGCGTAGTACCTTTAATCAAGGTACTTTTTGTTTTATACTAGAGTACTTTAAAACAAAGTATCTGCTTTGTTTCACAGTTAGTCTGCTTTATCAAATAGTAAGAATATTTATATAGAAAAATTTTGATAAAACTTACAGTTTGTTTAGAATTGTCACACATTTGCAGTTGTCCACCAAAATGAAACAGATGTATCAAAGTATATGGCTTTTGTCTCTCTTTCGTCTTCAACTTCTTCCATGTTCCAGGGCATCCTTTCTTCAACTCTCTTGTTAGTGGGATATCTTCTTTCAGCCAGCATGTGATTTAATAGTGCCATCTTCTATCTCTAGTGTATGCACTCCCGATGATTCATGAAACCTCCCTCGTATAATATCACATGCTTCTTGATCCTTTAGAGTCATCATTCACTTGATTCTGCCGTTTATTCCCAAATAAGTTTAGATCACCCTGAAGCATTCAATCCTAAAACGGTTGGAGGAATGTGCTCATAATAGTCATCAACAAAATCGAATATAGGTGATTTAAATTCCTATTATCAAGACATGCATTATCTACCACAAGTATCAACAGGCCCTAAAATGATTTATTCTCTCTGTGAATGATAGATATTCTCCTAAGGTGAATCAATAACTTGGGCTCTGTAATCATGGAGATTCCTTCTATGTGACTCTTTATGTGTACACTCTTTTTCAAAAGTCTACAACCCTAGGTAATTTCTGAGGCTCTATCATTGTTTTTCTGTTCTTAAAACTTAGGCTTCTTTGGAGGCTGTTCTTCAGATATTGTAGCTTTCCTTTTCCTTAAGAGTCTTTTTGCATCTCTTTCCTTCAACATCTCCCTTTCTTTCTCCGAATCCATTGGAATAAAGTCTTTGAAGGAGTCTTTAATAGATGCTTGAACTTTGTCATACAATTCCTTCATCTGTGGATACTTAAAGTTTTGCAATTTTTTTCCTTGACTTTTATGAAAATTCATCATTTGGATTTCTTTATTTGAGCAAATGCGAAAGTAGGTTTCCTCAAAGTAGTCTTTGGCTTTGTTTTCTTCAATTCTTCAAACCTTTTTCTTTCTTCTTCTGCATCCCATTCAGCTTGAAATTTTCTAGCAACCTTCCTCATCATTTGGTAGTTTTCAAGCTCTGATTTGTTAAGAGTTAATTTCTTCCTTTTTAGGTTCTTCAAAACCAGTATCCCTTGGCCTTTTATCTTTAGGATCGTACCTTAAGTTGGCTGTTGAGTTGAGTTTGTACAGTATGGGACCAGGACATGCTCAAACCTCTGGTCTAGAAATAGAGACAGAAATTCAGCAGCTTTAAAAAGGGGCTTTTATTCAGGCTCCAGTAACTTGAAATTGGCGGAGTGGGCTTGAGAGGACCTGCTTCCTCTTCAAAATTTAGGGTCCTTTGGGAGTAATAGTACTCTGTATACAAGTACTTTGAAGTTGTCTCTAATTCCAATTATTCTGGTTCCGACTCCTCTACATTAGAAGCTTCTTTCTTCCTCAATATTAACTTCTTCGTCTTCACTTTTTCTTTCACAATATCAGGGAGTAACAGCAGCATATTGAATCAGAATATCATCAAAGAAAGATGTAGCTGTATCTTCTTCCTGAACATTATGCTCTTTCAGACAAAGTACCTTCATCCTTATTCATCCCCAATTGACTGTAGACACTTTTCTTCTTAGTGCTTTTTTTAGATCTCTTTTGCTTCTTAGGTTTTGATTCTCTTACCCAAAGAGCATGATGCTTGACCAATGGCTGGGACAATTTGGACAATTTTTGAGGCTTGGCTTGGCTTGATTATTTGTTTAGCTTGAGAAAGAGTTTGCTCTTGAGTCTCCTAACTTCCTAGCTCAAAGCATTTATATCTTAAAGTCCCTCTCTCCTCCAGATGTTTGGAAACACATCTGTGGGAGTATATTCATTGGAGATTTGGATAGAAGCAGCATCTTGAGGTTCAGCCGTACTTGGAAGTCAGTGTCCTTTGTATTTCAGCTAGTCCCTTGAAAGGTAGCTAGTACCATGGAAGGAAGCAGTACCTTGAGAGTTAGTAGTACCTTGGAAGGAAAGCAGTTCCTTGTACTGAGCAGTACTTTGAGAAGTGAGCAGCAACTTTGAGTTGGAGTGCCTTTGGGCATCACTTGCTGAAGTCTGCAGCCCTTAGAAATAGGAATAGTACTCTGTTCTTCCTCCGCTGCCAATGCTGAGACTACTTCTAACATAGATGGAGTCAGGGTGGTAATCTACATGAGAACGTACGTACTATGCTTACCTATAAAATGTAAAAACCTTGGAAGGAAGTGGGAAAACGATGGTATAAAGTCCTGAGGTTTCTCTGCTCTTATCCCTCTAATTGCCAATTGCTTGTTCAAAAACAATTGAACGAACCTAGGATACATAAGAAAAGGAGTACCATTGGAAATATGTTCCTAGAATTCCAGTTAGAATATCAAAGAGAATGAAAACTTTTGATTTGTGGCATAGAATACAAGAGCAGAGGAATGTTTGTACCGAATTGTTCCCATGAAGTGCTCTTAGGCTAAGGCAGTGAAGTTAATACATGGCAAGTACTTCCACTGTGGACTAAATGACGTTTAGAGAAAGTGAGTGGTGCTAAGGTTCCCTCGTAGCCAATATCTCTGAGCACGTCCCAAATAACTTGCTTAGGAAAGCAATCAACTCCATTTTCATCATCAAAGAGTAGGTCAGCTCGAATGGTTGCTTCAGAAATCAAAATCTTCTTGCCAGCTACCTTGCGCGGAGTGAGGTCGTCATTGATCACTTTGAGGAGTAGCGGTAGCCCAAAATATGTTGAAGCCAGTGGACCCATAAGATCAGGATAAAAACCAACAAAAGAGTAATTATGGAGCAGCCAGTGAGGAAATTTTAAGTCGATGATTTGATAAAAATCAGCTTCTGAGACATCTTTTACACACACGAAATCATGTTGTGCTGTTACAAGAGCGATATGTTTGCCATTTGAAGGGATATTATGTGCGTGGAGGTTTTGTAATTTAAAAAGTTATGAAAGAAAAGAGATAAAGTGAGAGAAAAATGCAATTCAGTTGAGTATTTATAGGTTGTGTTGGATAACTATGAAGTTACCGTTGTAAATACGTTTTAGCGCAAAAACGTACGTTTGACCGTTGACCGAACGTTAGAACAGTACTTTGTTGTCTAAGCAGTACTTTTCAAAGGCAAGCAAGTAACTTTGACGTTGGATTAGCAGTACTTTCAACAAAAAAGATGTTCCAAACTCAAATATGTGCAACGACAACCTTCAACTTAGAATAACTCTCTCTTCCAATCAGCAACACTATCTAAAAAATCATTCATTATCCTTCCCCTCAAAATAGCTAGAGTGCTTCCAAAAATCCAATCTAACCAAAAACTATTAATTTATTGATCACCAGTTACTTTTTTATGTGATTTCTCCCCTCAAAGAAAAGCTATGGGTTCATCAATTCCCAATTGTTACCACCAAAAAAAGTTAAATCTTGCCAAGCAAAGCCCTTTGCGTGAGTAAAATATGCTACATTGTCATTAGTTTGTACCTTGACCACATTAATTGAGCCTTTGCTCATAACAATCTCAGAATAATGAATTGATGGTAGAATCTGATATGCTTGGTCTTTGAGTGAAGAACAAGATTCTTCACAATGCATATGGTACGCTCATTGTCTATATGGATTTCAGTGTTCATGAAGTTAAATCTAATCAATTATGTTGATTTTTGCATCCAAAGAAACCTGAGCACAACCAATACTTGCAGATGTACATATTCTGCTTCTGTAGAGAGATAGCCCACAATTGTTTGTTTCTTGCATTGCCAAGAAACTAGTCTTCTTCCAAGATACTGACATCCTCCTGACGTTGATCTTCTATCATGGTTGTCCCCGGCATAGTCACTGTCCGAAAAAGCTTCAAATGAAAAGGAGAGTCTTTAGGATACCATAAAACCCAATTTAGGTTGATGTTTGAGGTACCTAAAGATCCTTTTGACAGCATGTAGATGAGAAACCTTTGGAGTAACTTGAAACCTTGCACACAGACAAACAACAAACATTATGTCTGGTCTTGAAGCAGTTAAGTACATGAGACACCCAATCATAGACCTGTAAAGATGTACATCAACATCTTCACCTTCTTCATCTTTTCCTAGAGATTTATGAGCTCAATGGGGTGGATGCTGGCTTGATGGTTCTGAAGTCAAATTGTTGAGAATTCTTTCACTATTTGTCTTGTCTAAGTAAAAATACCACCATTTGATTGTGACTTTGAAGCCCCAAAAAGAAAGTGAGTTCACCCATGGAACTCATTTTGAATTACTTTTGCATAAGGATCTTCAAAAAATCCTTCACCATAGAAGGACTTGTGTAGATCCAAAGATGATATCATCAACATTATAACTGTACCAACAGGTTATCTATTCTATCCTTCTTAATAAACAGAGTTTTATCAATAGCCCCTCTCCTATATCCATGCTTCAAAAGAAAAGTGGGAAAGCTTTATACCATGCTCTTGGCTGATGCAGGCCATAAAGATGCCTTGACAACTTGTGACCTTGTTTGGATGAGCAGGATCTTCAATACTGGAGGCTGTTGACATATACCTCTTTGTGATTGTTTGCCATACAAAAATGCACTTTGACAATAACATCTGATAGACAGTCAAGCCCAGAAAGATGCAAATGCCAAAAAGAGTTGATTGCTTCAAATTCTGGCAAACTGGTACACTAATACATCAATAATAATCCACACCTTTCTTCTGGTTGTACCTTGTGCAAGCTAGGCGTGCTTTGTTCTATGAAATGTACCCCGTTCATCTCTTTTGTTTCTAAAAACCCATTTAGTTCCAATCACCCTCTTGCCTTCTGGTAGGTCACATAACACCCATACCTCTTGTAGCTTGAATTGAAGCAGTTCTTCTTGCATCGCTTCAACCCAACTTTCATCTGCTAAGGCTTGAGAGACTTTCTTGGGTTCCTCTTGAGATAAGAAACAAGCAAACAAGCATGTTTGCTGATCTTTGTGGTTAGTTCTATTTTGCTTGTATATGAAAGACAGCAATGCTTGATGTTGATTTGAAGTACTGTCTTGAAGCTTTCTTCTTGTTTGAACCCCAGCAGTACTTTTGCCAATAATTTGACTTTGAGGATGAATCTTATGAATTCTAAGTGTGGGAGTAGAGGGAACATCAATGGTAGGATCCAAGTTGTTGTAGTCAGCTACTCCGCCTTCCTCAGCATCAAAAGAGTTTGTAGAGAAAACACCATCTGTTGGAGTATCATCATCAGAATCTGTAGGTGTATTGCCAGTACTTTGAGGAGGTGTATTAGCAGTACTTAGAGTGAAAGTACTGTCAATATGTTCTTTTCCCTTTGCAATAGATATTCTCCTCTTTTCCTCTTCAAAAGCAATCCTTTGGTCATCATTATGAGCTTTGGCAAGAGATTCTTGATGCATCAAACTTACAAGCTCATCATGTAAAGCTTGATCTTCAGAGGACAATTTAACTTCTTTTGCAGCAGTACTTTCCTCAGGAGGAATAGGCTGAGTGGTATGAACAATGAATTGCTGGTCATCTAACTCTTCAGCATCATCACAAGTTATTCCTTGTTCTTTTGAGTCAGCATAGTTTTCTTTCCTTACAGGAATGTAATTCATGGATGGAGTTAGAAGGTCATCAAACATCCAATCAGGACCTTTTCCTTTGTTCATATCCTGAATCTCAAGAAATTACAGAAACAATCTTGAACCTTTCTTGTGACCCTGTTATAGACTCTAAACCCTTTGCTGTTAGTAGAGTATCCCAACAGATATCCTTCTTCTGACTTGCCATCAACTTACCCAAATAGATCCAGAAGAATTAAGTATAGTCCAGAGCGCATCCCAAAAGGTCTCATCAAACTGATGTTAGGGGATCTTCCCATCAAAATTTCATAGGGAGTCTTCATTTGAGGTTTAGTCACCAAAACTCTATTAAGCACATAACAAGCAGTATTGACTGCTTCAGCCCAAAATTGAATAGGTAGAAGGGAGTCTGCTAACATAGTTCTAGCAGCTTCAATGAGAGTCCTATTCTTTCTTTCTGCGACACCATTTTGCTGTGGAGTCCTTGCAATACTATATTCTCTCTTGATTCCTTTCTTGGCACAAAACTCATTCATTAAATGATTCTTGAACTCTGTTCCATGGTCACACCTGGTGGTCTTTACTTTATGTCTTAGCTTATTTTCTAACCCCACAATCAAATCATGAAGCATATCATATGAACACCCAACTGAATTTACTACAGTCATCAGTAACCACCAAGCAGTACTTTTTCCTATTTATACTCTCTACTGACCAACAGACTTTTTCATTGTTTATACTCTCTACGACATCCAGGTTCCAAACAAACCATATGTAGTACACTGAATGACTGCAGCAAATTCAGATGGGTGATATTCTTGGCTACAAGATGAAACATAGATATCTTTCATGATTTGATTTGTGGTTTGGAAAACAGACTAAGACAAAAAGTGAAGACCATTCAGGTGTGATCATGGAACAGAGTATCAAGAATCAAACTTATGAATGAGTTTTGTGCCAAGAAAGGAATCAAGAGAGAATATAGCATTGCCAGGACTCCACAGCAAAATGGTGTTGCAGAAAGAAAGAATAGGACTCTTATTGAAGCTGCTAGAACTATGTTAGCAGACTCCCTTCTACCTATTCAATTTTGGGCTGAAGCAGTCAATACTGCTTGTTATGTGCTTAATAGAGTGTTGGTGACTAAACCTCAAATGAAGACTCCTTATGAAATCTTGATGGGAAGATCCCTAACGTCAGATTCAAATGGAGACCTTTTGATGCTCCTCTGACTATACTTAATACATCTTGATCATTTGGGTAAGTTTTGATGGCAAGTCAGAAGAAGGATATCTGTTTGGATACTCTACTAACACAAAGTTTAGAGTCTAATAACAGGTCACAAGAAAGGCTTCAAATTGTCTTCATGTAAACTTTCTTGAGAATCAGGAAAATCAAAAGGAAAGGTCCTGACTGGATGTTTGATCTTGAGACCTTTTTAACTCTCCCCCCCCACCCCCCCCCTCCGCCCTCTATGAATTACATTCCTGTCAGGAAAGAAAACTATGCTGACTCAAAAGAACAAGGAATAACTATGTGAAGATGCTTGAAGATATAGAATACCACAATTCATTGTTCATACCACTCATCCTATGCATACATAGAACTGTACTGTGGCAAAAGAAGTTAAATGTCCTCTGAAGATCAAGCTTTACATGATGACTATGTAAGTTTGATGCATCAAGAAACTCTTGCCAAAGCTCCATAAATGAGATCAAATGATTGCTTTGAAGAGGAAAAGAGGAGAAATATCTATTGCAAAGGGAAAAGAACATGTTTGACAGTACTTTCACTCTAAAGTTACTGCTAAACACCTCCTCAAAGTACTGGCAATACACCTACAGATTCTGTGAAGATACTCAACAGGTGGTGATTTCTCTACAAACTCTTTGATGTAGAGGAAGGCGAGTAGCTGCTACAACAACTTGGATCCTTCCTTGATGTTTCCCTCACTCCCCACAGCTTAGAATTCATAAGATCATCCCACAAAGGTCAAATTATTGGCAAAATGAACTCTGTGTCAAACAAGAAAAAGCTTCAAGACAGTACTTCAAATCAACATCAAGCATTGCTGTCTTTCATATACAAGCAAAATAGAACTAACCACAAAGATCAGCAAACCTGCCTGTTTGCTTGTTTCTTATCTCAAGAGGAACCCAAGAAAGTCTCTCAAGCCTTAGCAGATGAAAGTTGGGTTGAAGCGATGCAAGAAGAACTGCTTCAATTCAAGCTACAAGAGGTATGGGTGTTATGTGACCTACCAGAAGGCAAAAGGGTGATTGGAACTAAATGGGTTTTTAAAAACAAGAGAGATTGAACGGGTACTATTAAACAGAACAAGGCACACTAGTTGCACAAGGTACAGACAAGGAAGAAGGTGTGATTATGATGAAGAATTTGCACCATTTCCTGAATTCAAGCAATACGACTCTTTCTGCATTTGCATCTTTCATGGGCTTTCTTGTCTATCAGATGGATTTCCATGATGCGATATCTTATATGAGCAACATCACCAGAAGAGGTGTATGTCAAACAGCCACCAGGTTTGAATATCCACTTATCCAAATAAGGTTTCAGAGTTGACAAGGCACTTTATGGCTGCAACAAGCCCCCAAGAGCAATGGAATTGAAAGACTCCAACTTCTCACTCAAAGACAAGCATATACAGATTCAACATCACATCATTTCGAGATTGTATATAGCAAAGGCTAATTATGTGTCAAGGTCATACTGTTGACAATGTAGCAGATTTACTCCCCCCCACCAAAGGCTTTGATTTGTAGCAAGGTTTTAACTTTTTTGGGATGGTAACAATTGGAAAGATGAACCCATAGCTATCTTGAGGGGAGGATCACAATAAGTACTGGTGAATCGAGTAAATACTGTTTTGGTTAGATGGATTTTTGATGCAACTTAGCTACATTTGAGGGAGGAAAATGAAAGATTTTTAGAAGTTTGAAAGATTTAAGAGATAGTTTGCAAAGATGAAAGGATTGGTTGTTGCACATATTTGCGTGGACTTCTTTTTGTGTTGAAGTAATGCAACTTTCAACTCAACTACTTGCTTGTCCTTTAGAAAGTACTGTCATAGACAACAAAGTACAGTTACTAACGTTCCGGTCAACGGTCCAAACACGTTTGTTTTTGCGCTAAAAACGTATCTCCAACGGTAACTTCTTAGTTAGCCGTCGCAACCTATAAATACTCAACTGAATTGCATTTTTCTCTCACTTTACTTACTTTCATTCATAAACTTTTTAATTTCCAACCTTCGACGCACATCAAATTCTCTTCCAATGGCAACCATTCGCTCTTGTAACAAGCACAACATGATTGCGTGTGTGGAGAACGTCGGTCTCAGAATGCTGATTTTTTATCAAAGCCATCTGATTTCTCACTGGCCTGCTCCATAATTATGCTTTTGTTGGTCCGATCCTGATCTCATCGTCCCTTGTTTCAACAATTTTGGGCTACAGCTACTCTAACAAGTATAGATCAATGAACGTCCCTCATATTCGCACCAAAGTAGCTGGCAAGAAGGATTTTAGATCTCTGAAGCAACCATTCGAGCTGACCTACTTTTGACGAGATGAAAATGGGCGTTGATAGCTTTCCAAAGCAAGTGATTTGGGAATACGCTCCGCGATATAGGCTATTGAGAGGGTTAATCTTAGCACAACTCACCTTCCTTAAACCTTTAGTTTAGCCCCATAACAGAATAGAAAAAAAGAACATGGAATACATTGATCCAATATTACATCACTGCCTAAGTCCTAATAGTACCTCAAGGGAGCAAAATTTGGTACCAACCCTCGAGTGCCACAGCTCCTAGTAGGTTTAGTCCCCACCAATCAGAGGTTCAATATTTTTCTTTGTGATAATGTGCGAATGTTATAATGCTAGGTACCATGATATCAAATGAGTACTCCTTTTCTTAAAGATATCCATAGTTCTTCAATTGTTGTGAACAGCATTAGAGGGATAGACAGACCTCAAGATTATATGCCATCATTTTCACTTCCTTCTAAAGTGTTTACATTCATGAGGAAGCAAGCCTAAGTTCTCCTGTAAGATTACTCCCCTTTGACTCCAGCAATGATTCGAAGTAGTCACAGCATTGGCCGCAGAGGAAGAACAGAGTACTAGTCCTCATTCAAGGCGCAAAGTTATGCAAGGGATGCTCATTCTCAAAGTGCTCCGCCTTTCTCAAGGTACTGCTAATCAGAACAAGACTGCTTCAGTAACAAGGTACTGCTTCATTACAAGTACTGCTTCAGTCAAGGGTACTGCTCCTTCCATGTTACAGTTAATCTCAAGAGGACTGCAGAACTACAAAGGACTGTCTACTTCCAAGGTACGGCTGAATCTCAATTATAGCAAAGCTTTCTAATCCTAGAATCTCCCATGATTATACTCCCACAGATTGACCCTCAGACATCTGGAGGAGATGATGGGACTTAGATATATATGCTTTGAACAGGGAAGTTAAGAGACTCAAGAAGCAAACTCTTTCTCAAGCTAAACTAATCATCAAGCTCAAAGCCAAGCTAAAGAAACTGTCCAAATTAGTAGCTCCAGTGGTCAAACATCATGCTCTTTGGGTAGAGAATCAAAACCTTAAGAAGCAAAAGAGACGAAGAAAGAGGATTAAGAAGAAAGTGTCTTCAGTCAAATTGGGGAGGAATAAGGGTGAAGAAATTTTGTCTGAAGAGCACAATGTTCAAGAGGAAGATACAACACATCATTTTGCTGATGATACTGCTGATCAAGATGCTGCTGTTACTCCTGATGGGGAAAGGAAAATTGATGGGATGAGGAAAGTTTATATTGAGGAGAAAGAAGCTTCTAATTAAAGAGTGGAGAAACAGAAGAATTGGATTTGGAGACAACTCAAAGTACTGCTAGACAGGGTACTATTACTCCAAGGACCCTCAACTTTGAAGATGAAGCAGGTCCTTCAAGCCCACTCCGTCCAATTCAAGTTATGGACTCTGAGCACAACTTACAGCTGCTGAAGTTTCTTTGTCTCAATTATCTAGACCAAGAGGTTTGAGCATTCCTGGTCCCATACAATCTCAACCTCAAACAGCCACTCAAGGTACTGATACTCAAGGTACTGACCCTAAAGATAAAGGCAAGGATACTGTGTGATAGAACCAAAAAAAAAGAAATTAACCCTCATCCAAATCAGAGCCTTGGAAACAACAAATGATGAGGAGGTTGCTAGAAAAATTCAAGCTGAATGGGATGCAGAAGAGGAAAGAAAGAGGTTTGAAGAATTGAAGAAAACAAAGCCAAAGACTACTTTGAGGAAACCTACTTCTCTTGCTCAAGAAAGAAATCAAATGATGAGTTTCCTAAAAGGACAAGGATACAAAAATTTGCAAAAACTTAAGTATCCACAGATGAAGGAGTTGTATGACAAAGTTCAAGCATCTATTAAAGACTCCTTCAAAGACTTTGTTCAATAGGATTTCAGAGAAAAAAGTGAGATGTTTGAAGGAAAGCGAGATGTACAAAGACCTCAAGGAAGAATGAAAGCTACAGTTACCTGAAGCACAGCCATCAAAGAAGCTAAGTTGGAGATCAAGACTATGATGACTTAGAAACTATCTTCGGGTTGTAGATTTTGAAAAGAATGCACAAGATAAAGAGTCACTAGAAGGAATCTCCATGATTACAGAACTCCAAGTTATTGATTCACCTGATGGAGAGTATCTCATCATTCACAGAGCAAATAATCACTTCAGGGCTTTTGATACTTTATGGGAGATACTGCATGTCTTAGATAGACAAGATTTATATCACCTATATAGAGTTGTTGATGACTATTATGAACATATTCCTCCAACCGGATTAGGTTTGTCGCTTCTGGGTGATCTAAACATTATTTGGGAGACGGCTGAATCAAGAGATGAAGACTCTGGAAGGATCTAAGAAGAAATGGGAATCAATAAGATGGAGGTTTCATGATTCATCAGGATTCAAAACACTAAATAGAAGATGGCACCATGATTCACATGCTGGCTGAAAGAAGATATCCTCTATCAAGAGAGTTGATGATAAGGATGCTGGAACATGGAATGGAAGTTGAAAACGAAAGTGAGACAGCCATCACTTTGATACATCTGTTCATTTTGTGGACAACTGCAAATGGTGACAATTCTTAAACAACTGGCGAATAAACTGTTTTAATCAAATTTTTTATATATCATAACTTTGATAAACAGACTAAGCAGTAACAAAGCAGTACTTTGTTAAAGTACTTGCTATTGTAAAACAAACAGTACCATGATGAAGGTACGTGCATAGTATAAAATAGAGTATTGTTTTTGAAAGAATGTGAAAGAATTTGTTAGTGCAAAAATAATTAAGGCACAGAAAAATTGAATTTCAAACTGTTTTCAAGGGATTGAGTGTTGGTTAACCACCACACAGCAAATGGTATTCAATTCACCATGTCTTACAAACATAAGAATTGACTAGTCCAAATCAAACAGTTTTGGTAAAGACCTCTCAAATCTGTTGATGGTTGACAATTTACCAAAAATTGTATGGTGATCAATACACCAGGTACTACACTGAATTATATGGAGATACTCACAAAGCAAACTGCTTATTGGTAAAGAGAACTCAATCCGATGAAACGCTTTAAATAGTTTGCTCAAAACATATGGTCTTCAACCATCACCAAAATTGTTTTATACTGAGAGTTGACAAAGTCCTGAGCAAACGGCTACAGGTAAAGACATCAAATCCTTAATGGTTGAATGCCTTACAAAAAGTCATATAGTAACTCCTACACCTATGATCAAGTTCTAATGTTGAAGTATTTCAGTTCATCATATTATTACTTTCCGTACCAAAGAACTGACGACCCAAGAGTGAATGGCTACTTGTATGAAAGGCTTCATCAAATCCATTCATGATGCTGAAAAGACATGTTGTGCTGAGAAGAACAATCTTTTTTTAAGGCAAAGCCAAAAGATTTTTGAAGAAAATGTTATGTTCACGATAAAGATTTCATTTCATGATGCTCAAACGATTTTGTACAAGAATACTGCTCAAAAAGGAAGAACTTAAAAGATTGAAGCAAGTACGCTTAAATAACAAGACAGACTGATGCTTAAAAAGAAGACCAACGATCAAGAAACTTTTAGTCAACAAGTAGAATTCAAGTTAGGGGAGGATAGTTAGGGAAATACAAGTCAAAAAGTCAAAGTACTGCTAAGTGAAAGATCAAAGTACTGCTAAAATAGAAAGTCAAAGTACTGCCAGTCAAAGATCAAGTACTGCCGAGGATATAGAACTGATAACAGTTTAAACGGTTTGTTTTTAGAGCATTTATCTGTAACATTATTAGTGAATAAGTAGCAATTATGTTTATGATAAAATCCCTAGGGACTGTACATCTACTAAGGTTTACTCCTTATGTTTAGAAAAGGATCTCTAGAAGATATTAGATAAGACAAAACAAACATAGAAAAACACTAAGTTGAATTATTAGTAATTGTATTAGGGACTGCAATTTAGGCAATTCAAAAGGTTTATACAAAGAAATCGTTTTTGAGAAACTGTTGTGTGTTCTTCATAAGTACTTGCCAACTAGATTCCGCATAGTTACAGTATATCAGTGGTTATCATAAAGGAATAACTAACCTACACCTTCATAGTTTTATTCAATCATATCGTGGAATATTGCCACATACATCTTTGGAACGTACCCGGAGCATTGCATAGCCCAAAAGGCATGCACGAAAAGGCCAAATGTTCCGTAAGGGCATGTAAAGTTGTCCTTTTCATGAACTTTGGGTCATTGGGAATCTAAAACTAACCGAGAAGCCATCGAGGAAACAGTAGTATTCCGTTCCTCTAGTCTTCGAGCATTTGGTCCATGAAGGGCAATGGTGAAAGCGTGGTCCTTTACGGGGTGGCTCGAATAAGCTTTTGTAATCAATACATACTCGCCATCCCGTGACCAATCGAGTAGGAATTAGTTCATTCTCATCATTTGTGATGACGGTCATACCTCCTTTCTTAGGTACACAGTGTACCGGGCTCACCCAAGGGCTGTCAGAGATGGGGTAAATCAATCCAGCGTCAAGGAGTTTTTTCAACCTCCTTCTTGATAACATCGTGGATTTTTGGGTTTACCCCTTCTCTGACCTTGCACAGATGGTACCGTAGTCCTCTTCATTAGAATTTTGAGAGTACAAAAATTCTGGGCTACACACCCTTTATATCGAGAGTTTCCCAGCGAGGCTCGCTTGAGGGACTTGAGACCTTGAGAAGAGCGCCTTCCTCATCATTTATAAGTCTTAAGCAATATAAAAGTCAACTTGTTGTCCACTTCATAGAAATGCGTATTCAAGAAGGGTGGCAGTTCCTTGCAGTTCAACCTCGGGAGTTCATTTAACTAAGGTTCAACGGTTTTTAGCCTTCACTGAGTTTGAATTTCTTTACCTAACTCCAGGCCAATCTTGTTTTCTTGATTTGGGAGAGGGTGGTGGTTCACTGTTCAAAATTTCTTCTAGAAGCAGGATGTCCCCCTCAGGATCCTGATAAGTTTGGATCTTCTTCAGAGTGAAATTGGATCCATCTTCTAGGAGCAATGAAACAATCTGCTTCTCCAATTAAAAGAAAACACTGTCCCCGAAAGGAGTGAATTTGGGAGCAGCAGTAGAAACAATAGGCTCAAAATATGGAGAGGGATTGCCACTCGCGACTCACGTTTGAAAATCCTTAGGACGCTCTGAGTAATACTCACCACAAGCCATATCAATTACTCGATTTTGTGACCTGTCATAGGTTGTAATCACAGTGTATTTTGAAGTTGGTACCAAATTGAAGATGATGGCTTCCTTGCCAACACGAAGGGTAATCTCACCTTCATAAACATCTATCAAAGCATGACTTGTTTTCAAGAAACATCGCCCGAGAATTAAAGGTACTCGGGGATCTGGTTCGAAATCAACAACTACAAAGTCAGCTGGAAATTGGAATTTTCCCACATTTACAAAGACATCTTCAGCGATACCGATTGGTTTAGTGATCGAACGTCAGACAAGTTCCAATTCATGCAAAGTCGGGGTGCTATTCATGAAGAATAGATTTTGTTCCATACAAAAAAGGATGATTTAATGCTCGCACCCAGATCGGCCAATGCTTAGCATGTAGTAATCCCCAGTAAATTCACATGGAATCAGAAATCGGCCAGGGTCTCCAAGTTTCTTTGGTAACTTGTTGAGGATGACCGCTGAACAGTTCTCATTCAAAGGAGTTCTTGCCAATTCGCTCAATTTCTCTTTGTTTCCAATCAGAGTTTTTAAAGTTGAAGCAAATTTAGAGAGTGGCATGAGAGCATCACAAGGCATCGGTAAAGCTAAATCTCGAAACTCATATCTCTAAAGATTTCATAGAATTTCTCAATTTGGCGGTTAGCTTTTCCTTGCTCCTTCATCATTTTCTTCTTGAAGGAAATGAATGAATGCTTTAGGAACTGGAGTAACAACATGAGCAACATTGGGCACAGGATTGGGATTAGAACTGAAATTTGGAATAACAGGAGTTGACGTCCTTCGTGCTTCCGTCTAGTAGCAGGAGGCACGTGTCCTTTGTCACCTCGGTGTCATGAATGACTGCTTCGTCCTTGAATGGTAACACCAATTCGTGGTATGAATACTTTAGATGCTTCCTTGGGTTTGGAAACAGTGTTACCAGGAAGAGTACCAGAACCAAATGTAGAATCTGTATAGCAGAACAAATTTTGAAAGCATAACATCCAAATATGCCATTTGGGATTTGCAGGATTTTGAGAACCTTGGTTTTTGCATGTTTCTCTCAACACTGCATCATTGGTTTGGGACATATCTTTCAAAATCAGTTTTGAACACACCGTGTGTTCTGAGGAGCAGGTCCACCTGTAGCTAACTGGCTGATTAACTACTGTTTGATGAACCGGAGTGTCGATAATCTGACCTTGTGTTGAAATATGTTTCCTCTGTTTGAGATTGAAGTTATTTCCTCGATGAAATGTTTTGATTATTAGCATGATGATTCTGAACAGGAGGAAAACCAGGAGGTCGAATTGATTTGAGACCCCGAGGTCGATAACCGAATTACTTGGTTTGAACAATGCCGCACGGCTTGGACACATACTCTTGGATATTGTCATGGTACATGTTCTGTTTAGTGGCTGGACAGTTTTTGATAAGAATGACCTCCCCCACAAGTCACACATCAATTGTCAACCTTTTACGGGGCAGAAGCTGGTTTTTGGTTCTTTCAAATGAGAAATAATGCCCGAACCATGTCCTTTGAGTTCAGCAAACGTCAGATGAGACTGCTTGGGTGGAAGAACTTGTACTCATTTTAGCTAAAACAGCTTTGTTCTTGATTGACGTACCTTAGACTTTGCTCGCATATTTTTAAACATTACTCGAGGCATTTTGTCCTAATAAGCTTACCACCTGCAAGCAGAGTTTCAATGAATCTTGATCATTTGAGATTTAGGCATTGAAGAATGGATCGAGTTGATGCAATTCTGAAAACCCAGGTGAGGGCCATCCCCTTAAAAGAACATTGCAACGATCCAAGCCACATAAAACTCGTCTCATCAAATTTTTGCTGAAATCTCGTAGATTTCATTTCTGAGATTTGTGTTTTAGAGGGAGGGAAGAATTTGTTTACTAAATTTCGAAACAAGATCATCCCATGTTTTCAATCGACCGAGGTTTCATATCCTAGCCATATCCGGGCTGCCCCTTCGAGAGAAAATGGGAAAAGCATAAGTTTTAACCAGACGTAATTGGTACGTTCGGAATCTTCATTGTATAATGACTTGTAGAAATACCGGATGTGAGCAAAGGGTCTTCTTTATCATTGCCACAAATGCTTGTTTTGGACAAGAATCAGAAGACCAAGCTTGATCCTCAAAGTTATTCGCGGTGATTCCGAAATAAACTAACGCATCCACTCGTAACCACGTGGTGCTTCGAGCAATTGCGCCAATATTACAGATTATCAGCCATCCGTAACTATGGAGGATTATCAGTTTCTCAAGATTAGATGGATCAACAGAAGTTTGTCGAACTAGTGGTTTTCGACGTCTACGGGCTGAGAACGAGTGCGCATGCACCAAAATAGGAGTAAGCATAAGAAAACAACACTAATATATTTTTATAGGTTTTTCAAGATTTATTCACACTTGATTTAACGACAATGAGATAAGACAACTTAAAACCAAAAAAGACTACTTACTTCACGGTAGCTCTTAAAAAGAAAAACACAGTGATCGGAGGATAGGAATAGCGCAGCTTATTTATCTCATTCGGATAGCGCGAAGCTTATTTCTCCTTTCGGGTTGTAGTTCCTCGGAACAACCCTCCTTATACCCCTCTTATAGTTTGTTTATCAATTAAAGGTGAGCCGTATTTCACAAGTGACACAAAGGCAAGTTTTAAATCTTTTGTTCGAGTTGGGAACCAACAAGTTCACCGGAAGTTATTATGATAATACCTCTGTTGAGAATATTATATTTTGGTATTTTTACCAATTTGTGAATTTTATTTCTTTTTATAGACAATTTTTTTTTATATGATAATTATACTAATAAAAGAAAATAAAAATATTTTTGTATTTTTTATATGTTTATAGAAGAAAATATTCACAGATTCAAAAACAAATTGTCAAACGTAACGATAATCGTTTTCACAGTCTCCCCGGCAGCGGCGCCAAAAATTGATCCGTTCAGACCACACCTTAAAATACATATAATATATAATAAAATATAAAATATATATAGTAAGAATAGTCTAGAAACGAAGTCAATGATACCGAGAAGTAGTATAGAGTGTTCCCGGGTCGTTTATCCCCAACGAGGCTGGAATGGAAAATCGATACAATCGAAGATTTGAGTTTGAATGAAGGAATTGATTTGAAGGAGAGTGAAAAAGTCAAATTAAACAATAACAAATAAAAACGTTTAAGAAAAACCTAAAGATTATGAATTTAAGCTAAAAAACGAAAGCACGAATCCCGAACAAAGGGGGAAAAACCTAAAATCTTTAAAAATAACCCGAAAACGGGGTTCGTTTGACCCAAAAACGAGTTCGTTTGACCCAAAAACGAAGAATGAAAAAGACTAGACCGAAAACGGGGTTCGTTTGACCCAAAAACGAGTCAAGACAAAATCCCGCACCTGGACCGTTCTTTAAGAAATGAAAAGTTGTAAAAATGACTACGAAAAGTTTTATATTTTTCCTACAAACTATATGACAAAATAAAATTTTCTAAAAAAGAAAAATATTTTTTTTTGA
>BQNB010073604.1:3443-32062 GCA_026074375.1 Tanacetum coccineum
ATCGATCGAGCGTGTTGAGCTCTTAGCTTTGTCCATTAAACTTTTGACTAAGCATTCGCGGATCTTTTTATTAAAGATTTTAAATTTACGAAGAACGAGAAATGATAGAGTTAAATATAAGTTTTATGCTAAACAAGGATTAGTTAGATATTTTACAAGCTCATAAGTGTAATTTGTGGCTTTTCCTCCCCGAAGCTTCTAACCGGACTAATAATACGTGATCTTTTCGGAAATTAGTCAAGTTAGTGGTTTTATCACTTAAAAGTCCTTTTTAAATCAACATTTGTAAACTTTTTAGTCTTAGTTCAAATTTATACTTAAATTTTCTAAAAAGAAATTTTCGCTATATCGTGGTAATATAAAGTGTTAAAAAAACTGTGGCCTGATAAAAGTTTACTGCCTCTTGCCGGCTCACAACCGATGTGGCAGTCTTCAAAAGAAGGCCCATAGTAAGAATAATAATCCGAGACTGATAAAAGTTTGCTGCATCTTGCCGACTCACAACCGATGTTGTAACCTTCAAAAAGGTTGAGGATTACCAAAGCAGTTGTAAGTATAATTGTATTAATGTTAAGTGTAATGTTTAAATAAATATAGGGAAAATCTCATTTTCTTAAATTTAAATATGCTTTTGAACTAAGACTATTTCGTTTTAAGATGTGGTTTTTCTAAATGAATTGTTTATTTAACAGGAAGCCTAAGAGTTTTTGATACCGAAGGTCCGTGAGTTCCTATACTATTCTTTGTGGGGTGTCAAAAGCCTGGTGACCTAAGCCGGTCTAGGCTGGGATGTGCCGAGAAGAAAGTCGCTACATGGAATGATCTCGCCTTCAAAATCATAATTTTTGGGTAGAACGTTACATTTAGAAGAATTACAACTTTCTTAAAATGTTGATTGGATGGTCGAAATTTGAAATGAGCACATACACATTTATTGATATTTATCCATCGGGAGTAAAAAGTTAGTTTAGGCTTACACAAATTGCAAATATGAGTAGTGTTAGCATCTTAACTTGTATTTAACGGTGATTTCGTTTTTAAGCTTGGTTTGGGACAAGTGAAAAGTCAGGAACGATGAATTTATCCTTTTTGGACATTTTAGGATTGAAGTACTTCTTGTTCTATGACCCTAAAGGTTATGAAAATAACGAAAGTCCAGACGTTCTAGTTAGAAAAAGAAAAAGGAAAAAAAATATATGTGTGGTAATTAGTGTAGATATATAAAAATGGTCAAAACAGGGCTTTTTAAAGCTAATGATTCTTTAATTCCCTTTGATGAACACTTAGCTTCTTTTCGAGGTAATTAGTCGAGGGGGATTGAGATTCTTGGTTTTCTAAAGTGTTTACTTATAACATTGCGTGAAGACACGACAATATGGGGGATTTTAGTATGTGCTCAATTACACATACCTTTTATCTAATAAAACGACCCCAAATGACCAAAAACGGACATAAAATGCCAAATATATGCCTGTTTGTGTTATTTACTGTGCAGGTATCGAATATTCACTAAAGGACAAAAATCAAGCCAAAACGGACAAAACCAAGCACGTGAATGGAAAGAGCGTGAAAAGTCGAAGCCAAAGACGTGTGCATCTTAAATGGACCAACCCGGACCCGAGTTAATAGGCCGGGTCAGCCCAAGAATGCTTATTATTTAATTAAAAGCCCTAAATCCATTAACTAGGCCCAATCCCCTTTTTAATAAAAACCTGGCCCAAACTACTAAACTAAAGCCCAAACCCCTTTTAACAACCGTTAGCCAACTCCCCTTTTTAACCATTACACAGTTAGTCCTTAAGGACTAACACTGTTTGTCCTTAGGGACTAACACATTTAGCCCCTACACCTTTTTAACCTTTGCACCCTACGTCCTTTTTCCCCTAACTCCGTTAAACATTAAAACAAACAGTTCCCAAATCCATTTCCCGCCAAGCCCTATCACTATTCATCTGTCACTTTCCTCTGTCACCCCTGCAACCAGACGACAAACCATCCAATTTAATCTCTTCCCGAAAATCAAACAAACCCCTTAATCTATTCTCCTAACCAAACGACAATCCACGCTGGCAATCCCTTGATTTCTGATTGGTGGAAGGGACATGGGATAAAATCAATGACTGTGATTGCTAGACTTGGTGACCAAGATTATTTGATGGCTGAGATTGAAGACTTCGACCCTCTCACACAACAAACACAAGTTCAAGACCCATGCACCTTAGTTTTTTTATAAATAGGATTTGTTTTTCATTGTAATGAGGTATCTAGTGTAATTTTAGATTTAGGAGTAGCGAAGTCCTACTTTCAGCTTATTTTTATTGCTTATTTACTTTTTATGTATTTTACTTTTCAAAAGCATTGTAACCAGTTTTTATGATTAATGAAATTACTGTTTAATTCAATTTAAATTCTATTTTCACTTAATGCAATTTATGTTAAATTCAGTTTACAAGTCATTTTCATAAGCTCATTACTGTTTTAACTCAATGTTATTGTTTCACTCAAAATCCACCCCAAATTTACCTCAGCTTGTTTTTTGGAAGAAAAACCAGATTTGGATGGGCTTTTATGACATTACTAGCTTGTGAAAACAAGCTAGAGCTCGTTGATAAGCTCTTGTGAGCCTGTTCATCCCTGTTTAAGCAAGGGCTTTTGTAAGTTTTTCATTTTTATAATTTTAGCTTATTTACTATTCATTTGCTTATTTATGCTTATTATTTGCTTATTCTGTCTTATTAATGCTTAATGATGTTTATTGATGCTTATTATTGCTTATTTGGTCATTAGATTTCATTTGATGGTATTTTCATACAAAATTGTCCAAAAATTTATGCTTAATTATTCTTAAATATCATTGTACTTAAACTGTTTTCAGATTTTAAGACTTATTGTAATCTGTCTCAGCTTATAAGTAGGATTGCCAAAGTTAAAGGGGTGTTTGGATTAGCAGTTTTAACTTAAAGTTAAAACTGCTAAGGCCACTTTTGGCTAATAAGCCAACTTGTTTTAGCTTAATCTCAGTCTAATTAGTAGATATAATCAGTGTTATCATGTTTTTAGCTAAGTTTTAAGGTTTTGAGCTTAATTGCAAAGTTTCATAGTCAAAAAGTCATTTTAACAGCTTATTGGTGATTTTTTTCTTTCTAAAACTACTCTTTAGTTGTTACTTTTGTGTTCAAATCTAGTCTTGTATGCAGTATTTACTCATTGTAATTAAGTGTCAAATGTTTTAAGTCCTTGTTATTTTTCAGTTTGTGTCAAAAAGATCAAAAGAACCAAAGATATATTAGTTTAAACAGTCAGTTTTGACAGCTAATTTTCTAGCTAATTTCTAGTTCATATTACTTAAAAGTAGATTCTAGGTGTCCATTAGGGGATAGACTTTAGTTGTTTTTAGTTTTGAGTTTTTGTTTAAGCTTTTTGAAGCTTAATTTTTGTGTTAAAATTAGTGTCAAAAATCCTTTTGAGTCTTATAAATGGCCATCTGTTTTAGATCTTAATGAACTTTTCAGCTTTTGTTTTTTGCTTAATCCTGTTTCTGAGTGCTATTTAGTAGACCTATATAAGATTGTGTTTAGCTTATTTGTTTTTAAATGTGCTAATTGAGTTTTGAAAAAGCTAACTGTCTTAAACTAAAGCTAGCAGTACTAGCTCAAAGTTAGTACTGTTGTGCTTCTTTTGAGCTTATTTCAAGCTTATTTCTAGCTTATTCTTAGTTTTGTAAAAAGCTCCTTTTTTAAAGTTTGTTATTTTTGCTTATATTTTAGCCTTTTAAAAAGAAAACAAAAAAAATGTTCTATAAAAAAGAGAGGTCACAGGGGTCGAACCCGTGACCTCTCCTTTCATAGCCAACACCTTAACACAACACACACTCACCAATTGCCTAGGGTCTTTTTCATTTAGACTTTACCACATTTAATTCTTAACCCCATTTTACCAGTTTAAGATATAAGCCTTTTTCAGCTTATTTCCAGCTTATTCCATTAAGCTGGTAGTTCCATTTTATTTTTCCTAGGATTAGTATTGTCTTAAGCACTTTCCTTGAATTTTTTAGAATTTTCTAAATTAGTTTAGTTATTTTAATTAATTTTTTAAATTAAATCAGTTTTTAATTCATAATAAATAAAATAAAAGTAAAAAAATATAATTCTTTTTTTTTAAATTTTCTTTTATCATTTAGGACCTTAAAATTAAATTCGCTTTTGTAGGGTTAAAAATTGGAGATTTAGGTTTTTAAAGCTCGGGTTTTGATCCCGTTATCGTTTTTTGTGTTTTAACTTTAATTGCTTTCGTTTTTAGCTTGCTTTTAGTTGATTTTGCATATTAATAATTGTAGAAATAGAATCAAAAAATCATTGAATCATTCAATCACCCGATCACGAACTTAAACTCGATTCTCAATTCACGCCTCGTCGGGAAACGACCCGGGAAGGTTTTTTTTGGAATTACTTTGGATAAAAGTAATCTCTTTAAAAGCCTTACGGAATACTTACTCTCTCTTATTAATTGATATTTTGGATATATATTATATATATGTATTAAGCAATTATTACTATATATATATATGTATAGTTAAAAGAACAAATCAATTTTTGGCGCCGCTGCCGGGGTGGTGTGTGCGATTATCAAGTTTACGTTTGAAGATTAGTGTTTGAAGACCCTTCCCCATGAAGTTATCGCTTTCATTTGTGAATATTTTCTTCTATTATCAAGTAATCAAAAATTCCAAAAAAATAAAAAAACAATAAAATCAACCGTTGTGTCACTTGTGAATTCGGCTCACCTTTAGATTACAAACTATAAGAGAGGTATAAGGAGGGTTGATCCGACGAATTTCAACCCGAAAGGAGAAGATTTTTAAAACGCTTCGCTCTTACCCGCTCCTCCGCTTCTTTGTGCGTTTTCTAGAGAGCTACCGCGCCCTTTGACTATCGGTCCCAAAAATATTTTTCTTTTATATTTATCTTTCATAAAATTCCAAAAATATTCTTCGTAACCTCTAATCCGTTTAATTCTTTCTCTTACCCTTCTATTTGTTTAATTCTAATGTCGTCATACAACCGACGTGGTTGTTTCGGGAGTGGAGATACGTTAGACGATTTATTTTGTCAACGGCATACTTGTGAGTTACGTGGGAACGATGCTCATTATGGTTACGATTGTCCACCCCAAGTTCCGTTTGTCTACGATCAGGACCTGTGTTTCAATCAAAACTTTGATAATAATTTTCCACACACTTCCCAACAATTTCCTTGTTGAGAAAACTGCGGGGCTCCTCATGAGATTTTTCAGTGTCAACCGATGAACCAAAATTTCTATAAATCTAATTCTTCTGGTTTTGACCAATTCCAACCCCCGCAGTATTCTGACGTTCATCAACCTCCTGAAGAGATAAGTATCGAAGAATTAAAAACAATGATGCAGTCCTATTGTGAAATAATGAGTCAACGACGTGAGCAAGAGGCTATTCTTTTACAAGATGAGGAAAAACATGAATTGTTAGCTGAAGAATAGGCAGCTAATCCTTCCGAGCCTTCACCCGTCTCATATTTTTACAATGCTGACTATGATAATATTAGCACTTCGTCTACCACTTATACTATTCATTTGACCAAAAGTGCCATTATTATTACTAATCCTTCCGAGCCTACGCGACGTATCTATCATAATCACGACATTTTCTATGATGGTGATGGTGATGATGACGAGGAACTTTTTACAAATGAAGTTAAAAGAATTCAACAAATTCTTGAAAGGACTTCGTTTGATGCAATCACACCCGACTTTCCAATTACGGACTCTCTAAGTATGGGGGATGATCATCTTAGCACTATTCCGAAAATGGAATCAGACGAATTAATAAAGTCTTGTGTTAAGAACCTTGTCCCATTCCTAAGTGAGTCCATAGATTTATCTAATATCGAAAGTGAGTGTGATGTGCCCGTTTGTGATAATTTTACAACTTTCTCTAATTTTCTCTTTGATGCTGACGACGATTTTTCCTCTAGTGACAACGAGTCATTTTCTGATGAGGACGTTCTGAAAGAAAATTTCAAAGTTTTTTCAAACCCTCTTTCTGATGAAGAAATCATTTCTATTAAGATAGATCCACATCATTTTAATGTCGAAGCTTTTTTCTGAAAGCTCGATGATGATCTATGGAGAGGACATTCCAATCTTGGATGTTTCGTTTCTCCATTTCTATCCTCCTTGGACAGCTCAAGTATGGGGGATCGAGTCAAGCTTAGTGACTCATTAATAAACAATCGCTTCGTGGGTGGCAACCCATGCTTATCCTAATATAATAGTAGTATTAATAAATAAGTGTGTTGTGAGGAGGCTCGCCTCTTCCTTTCTCATGTTTTGTGGTTTTTGTTGTATGTCCAGGATTGCCCCGGATTATGAAGCCTCTCGTGCTCGTGGTTTTGTCCTTCGTTCACTCGAGCTTCAATCCTTTGCATAATTATGGGAATCCAATATCCTAAATCTTATCGACTAACGTTTATCTTTGAGCATACTTAATAAACGGCTTTAGATTTACGTAGAGACCCTTCTTAAAACATTGAGGACAATGTTCAATTCTAGTATGGGGGGATCTATCGATTTGATTGTGCCTGCAGTCGTTGTTTTCACGTAATCCCGTTTTTACCACCAAAATACCAAAAAAATGAAAAAATTTAAAAATTTTCAAAAATAAAATAAGTGTTTTATCACAATGTTGACTTTCCTGCTGGGTAGAATAAGAATAAATTTTGACTCGATCGAGCGTGTTGAGCTCTAACTTGTCCCTTAACTTTTAGACTAAGCATTCGCGGATCTTTTTATTAAAGATTTTAAATTTGCGAAGAACGAGAAATGATAGAGTTAATTATGAGTTAGATGCTAAGCAAGGATTAGTTGGAAATCTTAAGAGCTCATAAGTGTAGTTTGTGGCTTTTTCTCCCATAAGCTTCTAACCGGACTAATAATACGTGCTCTTTTCGAAAATTAAACTTAAATCAACGATTTTTGAAGTATAGTCGATAACAATAATTTATTTAGTCTTAGTTCAAATTTATACTTAAATTTTCTAAAAAGAAATTTTCTCTATATCGTGGTAATATAAAGTGTTAAAAAAATTGTTGAGGTAATAATAATAATAAAAACTGTGGGCTAATAAAAGTTTACTGCATCTTGCCGGCTCACAACCGATGTTGCAGTCTTCTAAATAAGGCACATAGTAATTATCCGAGACTGATAAAAGTTTGTTGCATCTTGCCGGCTCACAACCGATGTTGCAGCCTTCTAAAAGGTCGAGGATTTCCTTAGTTTAAAGGATGTATAATTATATTAAGTGTAATATATGTGATTTAATAAATATAGGGAAAATCTCTTTTTCTTAAATTTAAATATGCTTTTGAACTAAGACTATTTCGTTTTAAGTTGTGGTTTTTCTAAATGAATTGTTTATTTAACGGGAAGCCTAAGAGTTTTTGAAACCGAAGGTCCGTGAGTTCCGATACTATTCTCTGTGGGGTGTCAAAAGCCTGGTCACCTAAGCCGGTCTCGGCTGGGATGTGCCGAGAAGAAAGTCGCTACATGGAATGATCTCGCCTTCAAAATCATAATTCTTGGGTGGAACGTGAAGCATAGAAATATTGCAATTTTCTTAAAAAGTTTGATCTATGGTTGAAATTCGAAATAAGCACATTCACCTAAGATATAATAATTGTCGGGAGTGAAAAGTTTCACAAGTTACAAGTATGAGTAGTGTTAGCATCTTAACTTATATTTAACGGTGATTTCATTTTTAAGCTTGGTTTGAGAAAAGTAAAAAATCAGGGACGATGAATTTATCTTTTTGTGCATTTTAGGATTGAAGTGCTTCTTGTTCTGTGACCCTAAAAGTTATAAAAAGAACGAAAGTCCTAACATTCTAGTTAGAAAAAAGAGTGTGGTAATAAGTGTAGATTTATAAAAATGGTCAAAACAAGGGCTTTTCAAAACTAATAATTCTTTAATTCCCCTTGATGTACACTTAGCTACTTTTCGAGGTAACTAATCGAGGACACGACAATAGTTTAGTATGGGGGATTTTGGTATGTGCTTAATTACACATACCTTTTACCTATAAAAACAAGCCTAAAATGACCAAAATATACCAAAAATGTATTGTATTTGTGTGTTTTGTGATTTATGATTGTGCAGGTAACGGATATTCACTAAACAAAAACGAAGCCAAAACCGACAAAACCGAGCACGAGAATGGAAAGAGAGTGAAAAGTCAAAAGGTCAAAGTCAAAAAGTCAACAAGTCAAAGATGAAGCCAAAAATAAAGAAATCTTAAATGGACCAACCCGCACCCATCTAATGGGCCGGGTCAGCCCATTAAGATATTTGAAGACAACCTTAAAAGGTTTTATATCAATAAAGACTAAATTAGTAAACAACACAAAAGCCAAATCTGCCCTTAATAGCCCACACAAATAACCTATATTTTGTTAAACCATCAACACCAAGGTCCTAATCTCTTTAAACGTTGTCCAAAAGGGGGTACTAATGGTGCTTGTTCTGAAAAAAAAGCAAGGGGACTAACGTTAGGTAGCCCTTTCAAACCTAAACCTATAAAACTTTTACACAGTTTAAGTCCTTTAGGATCTAACAATGCCTAGTCGCTTTAGGACTAACCACTTTGGTCCGTACAACTTTTAAACCCTTGGCGCAAACCCTTTAGTCCCTTTTTCTCCCTAACCCAGTTACCCAATTAAAATAACTAGTACCATAAAACCAATTCCGCTATCCCACCTATCACTATTCATCTTCTCTTAACACCTCAACACCATGCAACCTAAATACAACCAATCACTTTCTCCCGTTAACCCACTTAACAAACACAAATCTCATGTGGAATACTAAGCAACTGATTGGACACTACAATTCAAGGCCATATGATTATTGAAGAAGCACAAGATGGAATATAAGGTCTCAGATGAAGGACTTAGTACTGACACTCTCACAAGAAACACACCTCAAGGGCTAAAACGACTATATATGTGTGTGTTTTCACACATAGATTTTCAGGTAGAATATAGTTTTAAAGTTTTAATTATAATAGCTTATTTAATGTATTTTTTAGCTTATTGTACTTTTTATTCAAGTCTTGTAACCGTTTTAATGATTTATTGAAATTTGAGGTTTTTAAGTTATAAAATTCTGAGTTTTTAATTTCCGGTTCCATTGTTGTTAAAAGTACCTTATAAGCTATCATAAGCTCTTATTTAAGCACTTTGTTTAATTTGTTTTCATTAAGTTTTTCAAACTGTTAAGTATTTAAAAATCACCCCTCAATTACCTCAGGATTTTGGAAGATAAGCCAATCCTGTAAGGGCTTATGGACACTACTAGCTTGTCTTTGACAAGCTAGAGCTTTTGTAGAATAAGCTCTAAAGAGCAATAATAGATTCCTATTTAGCTGGAATCAAGGTACAACTCTTATTTCATTTTCTAGCCTATTTTAATATTCAGCTTATTGCATTAATTAACTGCTTATTTCTGCTGCTTATTTCTGCTTTTCTTATCTTAAGTTAGCTTAATATGCTTAGTCATTAGCTTAAAATAGTTAGTTTAAATTAAATCTGTCTCATTTTCTATTCTATAGCTTATTTTGATTAGATCTTTATTGGTAGCTTTTTGGTGTTAATTTCATGTCAGTTTAGAACCATAATGCAGTAGGAATGATTTAGTCTGAGTGTGCAATTGTTTTGTGTATTTGAGTTCAAAATCTGTCAAAGTCATTAAGTTCTATTTTCAAAGTTTTAAAAAATTCTATTTTCAATAGCCAATTTAAGTAAGATTAAGTTTGTTTTAAGTTCTTATTTTGATAGCATAAGCTTAGTGTAGTATAAGCTCAATCTGTTTGAGCTTATTTTGGATTTTAACTTTTATTTTCCAGCTTAAAAACAGGGCTGCTAATTGCCTTTTAGACTTTTAAGTTAAACCAAAAATAGTTTAGTTAGTAATCTGTCAGTTTTTATTTACTTTTTTCTAGCTTATTTCAAAACCAATTTTCTTAATTTTTGTTTTAATCTGCTCTTTGTATGCTAAACTTCATCTGTTTTTAGCTTTTTCTTATTTCCAAGTGCTTATTGAGTCTTAAACTTAGCTTAAAGTTTGTCATTTTTCCTTTAAAACTGTTGTTTAAAGTTAAGTTTCATTTCAGCTTATAAGGGCTTTTCAGCTCATTTTGTTTGATTAAACCTTTTTATAATTGCTTATTAGGATTAGGTAATTGTCTAGGATCAGCTTATTAGCTCTCTTTTGCTTATTTGAGTCTTAAAAATCAAAACAGTTTTAAGCTATGGTCTTTTAGTAAGATTTAGCTTAAACTGTCATTTTCAATAAGCTTTTTTTTCTTAATTTTGAGTTTTGTCAAAAATTTCTTTTATTAAAGTCGCTTATTTTTTTCTTAACTTTAGCTTTTTGCAAAAAGAAATTTCAAAAAAAACTTTTTTCAAAAAGAAAGGCCACAGGGGTCGAACCTGTGACCTCTCATTCATAGCACCAACACCACAACACACACTCTCAATGCCAACTGCCCTGGGGTCTTTTTCGTTTATTACATTGCATCATTTAAATTATATAGTCACTTTTTAATTTTAAGCTTATTTGCTTATTTGCTTTTTAACTGCTTTTTTGTTTCAGCTTATTTTCCCATTTTATTTTTCCTAGATTTAGCATATTTCAAAGTACTTTTCATAAAAAATTTAGAATTTTTCAAATTAATTTAATATTTTTAATTAATTTTTTAGATTAAATCAGTTTTTAATTTATAATAAATAAAATAAAAGTTAAAAAATATAATTCTTTTTTCTAAAATTTTCTTTTATCATTTAGGACCTTTAAAAATTAAATTTGCTTTTGTAGGGTTAAAATTTGGAGATTTAGGTTTCTAAAGCTCGGGTTTAGGATCCCGTTATCGTTTTTTAGTTTAAATCTTTAATTGCTTTCGTTTTAGGCTTGCTTTTACTTGTTTTTACATCTTATTTGTAGAAATAGAATCCCAAATCAAAAATTCGATCATTCAAATCACTCGATCACGAACTTAATCACGATTCTCAATTCACGCCTCGTCGGGAAACGACCCGGGAAGGTTTTGGATTTTACTTTGGATAAAAGTAACCCTTCTATAAAACCTTTTGGAATACTTCTCTTACTATAATTGATATTATCCTTATATATATATATATATATAGATATATATATATATATATATATATATATATATATATATATATATATATATATAGGGATGGGTTCTAGAGAAAACCATATTTTGCTAGAAAACCTAGAAAACCAAACAGATGCACTAAAAAAACTAAACAGATGCCCTAATTTTTTCCTCGAGGGAAGAGTTATGCACAAGTTAGGATCTGTTTAGTATTTTTAGGGCATCTGTTTGAGTTTTCTGGGTTTTCCACCGAGATTAGGTTTTCTCACGATCCCATTCCTATATATATATATATATATATATATATATATATATATATATATATATATATATATATATATATAGTTAGGATCAAATAAGAAGTTTTCTTAAAATAAGAAGATAATGAAGTAAACTATAATGCATATCCGATGTGCACCGATCTTAAATTAAATGATCTCTATAATATATCTTAGATCCATTATTAATGCATCATAATGTGTTTTCAAGCTTTTAATTAGATTCATATACGTTTATTAGATGCATTTCATGATTTCTCATGTTTTTTGTTCCTCTACATGTGCCAAAATCATGAAAATCAATTTGCAACATCCATACACATCAAACTTAAATTGAAATCGACATGGTGCATCTAAATGATGAAATGCATCTAATGAAAGTCGTGCATCGTCAAATGTGTGTTTTAGTACTTTCTCACCACTTCTTATTTTAATGTATTCTTCTAGATCCCCACTCTCTCTCTCTCTCCTCTCTCTATATATTATATATATATATATATATATATATATAATATATTATATAGATAAAAGTTGAAATCAGTCATTTTGCCGATAAACAAGATAAGCATTGATAGAATGATAATCATCATCTTTAAGTTTTAAAAGCCCTTCTTGTTGCAGCTTTTCAATACGTTTCTTACTTATATGAGCAAGACGGCAGTGCCATAGATAAGTAGAGTCCAAATTATGTTTGGCTCTTTTAGTGCTAACATTATAAATAGAATTAACATTTGGTACAAGATCATGCATATCAATTTCATAAATACCATTACTGGGAATAGCATTAAAATAATGAACATTGTTCTTAGAAACTGAAATTCCAAAATCCGTAAAACACTGGACAAATCCATTTTCTACCAAACGGTGAACTGAAACAACACCTCTAGTTATAGAAGGTGCATAATGACAATTGTCTAAACAAATCACTAGGCCATTAGGCAAAACTAAGTCAAAACTTCCAATAGCTTCTACTTGTGCACGAACACCATTGCCCACGTACAAATAGAGTGCTCCTTGTTTCAGCTTCCTTGCTTCTCTAAACCCCTGTTTTGTAATACAAATGTGAGTACCACAACCAGTGTCATACACCCAGGATTTATTAGGGAAAGCAAATAATTCTATTGTGAAGATACCTGAAGAACTGGCAGTGCCAACTTGCTTCTTTTTCTTCAACAACTCAGCAAGATAAACAGGACAATTCCTCTTCCAATGACCCACCTCCTTGCAGTGGTGGCAGGTGTCATCCTTAGCTGGGTGCTCTTTAGCAGAAGGTTTAGGGTTTTTAGGCTTAGGGATATAAACTTGTTTATCCTTTCCCTTGCCATTAGCTTTACCCTTACCTTTAGCTTTAAGCGATTTCTTATTGGCTTTCTGGATTTTACCACCTTTAATCATCATTACTTGTGGTGTTTCAGCCTTTTTAGGTAAACCTTTTTCATACTCAATGAGCATAGCATGTAGTTCACCAATTGTCTTCCCCATGTTATGCATATTGTAATTTCTCATAAATCCAGCAAAATCTTTAGTGAGGCCATTCAAGATAAGACCAACAGTAAGATCTTGTGGTAGCACATAACCAAGACGTTCCAGTTGATCTACATATCCTTTCATCTGTAGAACATATGCAGCAACTGGTTTACCCTCCTCTTGTTTGCAAGCATGAAAAGTTTGGATTAGGTCAAACCTCTCCACTCCAGCTTTTTTCTCAAACATTGATTTAAGCTCCTGAAGCATCTTATAAGGTGCATAGTTTTCAAATTATTTATGAAGCTCAGGAGTCATACTACCAAGCATAAGACAAGCCACCTCATTATGAGCATCATATACTGCATTCCAATCCGCCAGCACATTTGTTGTGGAATCAGCTGCAGGAGCAGGGGGAATAGGCTGTTCAATGACAAACATTTTCTTTTCAACTCTCAAGACTAACTTAAGTTGACGAAACCAGTCATTGAAATTATTTCCAGAAAGTTTTTCTCTTTTAAACATCGACCTGAAAGCCGAATGGTTTATGTTTTGAACACGTAGTGCCATCTACAAAACATAAAAGTTCAAGTATTTAGTATTTTCAATAATACTCCTTGAAGAAAATTAACTACCCATGTTTAATCAAATAAACAATTAATTTTCTAAAGGCTAGGACCCTACTTGACATACCACCACCACATCAGTTGACCTGCTAGTGATGGTGTATTCAAAAGGTAATTAATGATCAATAATTGCCATCGGTGCAATTTCTAGAACCTTATGGGACTTACTTTATTAAAATAATATACTAGTAAGCATATTTCATCCCATATATGCCTCAAATTTAGGGTCTCACCACTAAACCGATTAAGTCGTCCAATCAAGAACTGTGATTATGTAACACTAACGTCTCACAAAAAGTGTATAATCACCTTGGGATTACGATCTACATACGTCTCACGCATAGTAAAAAGCATCTGCAAGTGTTCTTACAAATTGGATGGCAATAACTTATTTAAAAGGGTATAATATTTGATGTGGCAAATATGTACGAAGAAGCATGCATACATCTTCGTATCATAAATTTTAATAAAACTTTTCTCAATTAAGTTATTTATTACGGTATCACTTGTTTTCTATACCTCTAATGTATAAATAGTGTTACCTTTAAAAATTAACGATTCAACGTGTTTTTAAAATTTAAATATTTTATATTTTATCGCGGGAAAAGATTAAAGAATGATTAAAAACCATTCAAACCCTAGACCATTCGCGACTTCCAAATAGTATGAAAGGTAAGGAAACTACAACGTAGTCAGGTATTATAGGGTAATGGTATCTACAAGACCGAAGTCTTGATGAGTCTCCCCGAACCTTATCCTTGCAACTAAGTAGTACTTTTGCAAAATACGTCATTGATAAAAATAAAACTTTAGGAAAAATTACATGTTTCGTCCCTGTGGTATACCCAGAAATCATGTTTCGTCTCTATTCGATTTAATTACACTGATGGTCCCTATTTTATCAAACATGTTTCACTGATAGTCCCTATTCTGAAAAATAGGGACTATCCATGTAACAAATTACAAACAAATTAATTACACAATTGGTCCATATTATTGAAAAATAGGGACCATCAGTGCTATTAGTTTGAAAAATAGGGACCATCAGTGTAATTAAAATCAAATAGGGACGAAACATGATTTTTAGGTAAAACCACAGGGACAAAACATGTAATTTTTTCAAAACTTTAATTTGAAAAACACATTAAAAACTATTAAATTACAAGTCTCATCATGGGAAACCCAAAGGCCATGATTATCGGATGTAAGCCGAACCCAAATTGATACATAAGACTTCAATTAATAGTCCATAATAAATCTTATTTCATAATAATTAGTCATGTTTATATTTATTTTTCGAAAAACCCTTTTATTTTCTCACAAGTCTAAACTTAAAATATAATCAATATAAACACAAAACTAATTCACATAACACTTATTCAAAAACAACACTAAACAATTAAGTCAGGCAAGTATCAAATATGATCCTAATTATCTAATAACTTAAAAAATATGTTTATATCCCATTTAAGGCTCATTCGTTCCAATAACTCCGGCCATCATCCATCGATTTCATCGATTTGCGTATTCCTTATACAAAATATATACCACATTAGACTAAAATTTATGCTAACTTTTTAGGCCCCATTATGACATAGCCAAGGTCTTCCTTAGCTTTTAAAGTCGTGGATCTTACCAAATCAAATTTAATGTCTATGTTTTAATCTTGATCATCATATTTTCACAAATCTTTAACAATTAACAAGATTTATATCACATATCCCTCAATGATAAATTGCATGTATTTATCATGGATGCCGAATTAACAATCAAATTAAACATAAAACTGATCAATTAACAATTAAATGCATCAAACTTTATCCATAAAATTTCATCACCTTGGATTGTCTTTTCTGATTAATTTTATAACCAATAAAGATTGAATCTTGATACACAAAGATCGAATCTTTATGCATGAAAACTCCCATAGGGCTTAAAAATTAATCAAGTACCCTAATCTTGTCTAATTTATTACTTGTAACTATAAATTCTACACAATGGCTCGTGATGCCACTGTTGGGTTTTTACATCTTTTAACCTTTAAAACACGAGTACGCAGCGGAAGATTAAACATGTATAGAACTTATAATTAACAAGGGTTTAAGAACGCGCGTACCTTTTAGCAATAAACAAACTACCGCCTTGAATACATGCGTAAGTATAACACCACGCGAAACCACTAGGATAAAAAATATGATCCCTCTAAGTGGACACACACAATATGTTCTTAGCAAACAACGAGGTATGCTAGTACTAGTAGTGTTTAACCAAACAATCACCTTTGTCTTTGATTCAATCAACACATGAACAAAACCTTCACTTACGTGGTATAAAACCACAAAACCGAAACCCTAAAGGGTTGTTCGGTTCGATCACACACACACTACTAGAAAATCTGGCATCATCAACGAATAATTTCATCGCTATTCTGTCACTAAAGCCCTTCAACGACGGAATCATGACGGATATATTTTGTCGCAAAAAAGGGCCTCGCAAAATTTTAGTGACAAGTTTAGCGACAAAAGTATTAGAGCTTCAGCGACGGATTGTCGGTCTCTAATCCCTTGCTAGAGCCTTTATAAAGTTACTTAAATTAAATTTGATTCGACCATAAAGTGATGGCTTAGTGACAAATTTTCTGTCGCTAATAGTAACGACGAAGCAGTCACTAATCCATTTCTAATAATCGGCCAACCATTTTGTTGTTATTCCGTCGCTACTTGAGACAGATATATTTATCTTTAATCCGCCACTAAAAGTATTGTCTCAAACCCGTCACTAACAATTTGTTGCTTAAAGCAACACGATTTCATAGCATATTTGAACAAACCCGTCTCTAATTTGTCACGATTTAAAAATCTTTTTGAGGATAAAATATGTCGCTAATCAGTCAATAAACGATAAAATTTATTTGCCATTTGTTCAAGATGTCACACAAACGAATACCACACTAATAAAAGCCACCAAATCAATATCCAAATCAAATAACAGACATATACAAATCAAATAACAAGCTGATCTTCGACAACATAAAAGGAAATCTAAACCAAAGATTCTCTCTTACATAAAAGTTAAGAGGACCTAAATAGATTTAAAGCTCTTCAAAGTGTAATGGTTGATGTTCAAGATGTACAACCACTTGCATTACCTTGCTTTGTTTTTGTTTAGAGGGTAACACGACTCTTGATACCATAATCAACAAGCATATCTTGAATTTTTGCACGTATTTCTTCCTTAAGCTCTTTACGCATTTCTTCTTTTAGCTCTTCGCACATTTCTTCCTTGAGGTCGACTTTCATTTCTTCCTTCAATTCTTCCTTTAACTCTCCACGAACGCTATCAAGATAGTTCTTGAACATAACAAATTCAAATATTAGTTTTTTGAAATATAGGTTTCAGGTCATATGTAAAGGTGTTAACAGCTTAAACATTTATAAAGGATGAATAAGGATTATGATACGTTGGGTTATGCACGTAATCGACACACGAAATTAATGTGGGAGTCTAGGAGGAGGGTCGTGTTACCAGTAATGTCACTCTGGTTATTTCCCCTAACGCAGTAACAATATTCTCCCCAAACTCTTAAACAGTGTCAACTGTATATAATTGTTTGTGCAAAAATCAGCAATTAAAATTGTGCATAAAGTTAGTTTAAGGGCTGTTTGGAGAGACTTTTTGAAGGGCTGTTTGGACATGCTTATTAGGGGATGTTTGGTTAGCAAACTAGTGCAAATATACCTTTATAAAAATCTGGTATAGGGGCTGTTTGGATGAACCTTTTGAGGGCTATTTGGACAACAATTAAGTGCACGAAAATCGTTCTAATATTCTTGTTTAGGGCTGTTTTGACACAGCTTTTTTACGGGATGTTTGGACAATATAAGGCATATTCTAGCGAGACAAACAATAGGGCTACCTAATCAGTCACCTAGGCTTAAATATGACCACTGCATTGATTACTAATTGTTAAACTACTGTTGCAGTATCCTAAAACTTAACGCAGGATTTCAATTAATCTAAGTGACTTTTATTTGTTTCCATCTATAGGATTTTCCAAATTGAGGGGGTTATTTTTGTAGTCCATAACGAGTAATTGTATTACTGGAGTAATAAACTGGTTGTGTAGACAAGATATTATGACAAAATAATGTCTTACTGATTTTTTAATATTTATTTGTATACATGATCTGTTAGGAATTGTATTTATATATAATGGAAAGTCGATTTAGGTTCTGCTTAGGCATTAGTCTCAAAAGGTCATAAGATGAGAAAAGATGTTCTAAAAACTGGTTTGGGTCTGGTTTAGACATAATACAAGGGAAGTTCTTCAAAAACTTGTTTGGAAAAAAAGCACAAAACATTTTCTTCCTTATAAACTTGTACACGGAATTGTTTTAAAACTACACCTTATTTGCTTTATTGTCAGATTAAATTAACTCTGAATCATAAACATGATTGGTCTTTAAAGATAATGGGACGACAAGATAATTGTTAGATTTTAGTGATAAAATAGTAAGTATGCAAACACCCTGGTTAGTAATTATTATTGTGCAATGATAAAGCAAGTTGGTCCGAGGTTGCTTACTATAAAGTTTTTGGGGATTGGTGTGCCTCTTCATGCTTGATCGACAATGATTCGAGAGGGCATATTGCAGAAGGTATTGGTTTTTTCATCACTTACGGTTATGCTATTCTTTAAACATTATAGGATTCGTTTTTGTTTTATTTAGCTATCATGTGGTTTTTAATTATTCATATACAAAACTTTGGGCATTGTTGTTGCTATACGAGTGCATAAAAGTTAACAGGTTTTAATATTTCATGGCTAGCTGTTGTTGAACAGGGTCCAAGCTAGTATGTAAGAAAATAAAGACATGTGATACTTCTAGCAGTAACAAAGTAAGGACTGAGAAATTTGAAGCTGTTTGTATATAAAAGAAAGAAACACACCTGAACATCTTTGGATCCCGAGGACGGAGCACCAGTGCATCTTGTAGTACTTAGTGTACCAGTCATCGTGTATTGTGGATCTGGCATGGGACCCCACCCAAACACTCCACCTTTCTTATCATCTCTGGCACGGCGGCACATTGTTTCCACAGGTCATCATCATAGATGGGATGGTTTGCAGATCTATATTTTTTCACCAGGGCGCCATTATATGCTTGTAGATAGTCAAGAAACACTATAAGAATAAATATGGATGTAATAATAACTATGGAAGTAACTATTGAAGTAAGAATAAATACCACCACTCTCTTTGATTTTAACGTAATAAATGCTCTGTTCTTCATGTGTGTGAGCTCAAATAGTTCAGCAGCAGTTGGGGGCCGTTTGTGTACTCGTTTTAGTAAATTTGTAAATTTTTTTGTAAGATCTAAAAGGAATACATACTAATACTTTGAATTTTAAACTCAGCATACTCACAAAATAAAAAATAGAAAACACAAATGGAAATATAAGTAGAATCTTACGAATTTCCTTTTATGTTGAGAAATTGTAATTGACTCAGCATAATGTTTCGACACGGAACCTTCTTTCACGATGTTCTGATTCTTACGAATTTCCTTTTATTTTGAGAAATTCCATAATCACTGTAAAAATATGTCAATCCAATTAGGAACAAAGGCCTGACACACTTAATGGACTAAAAATCAATCTTACAGCTTAAGTACAAACCATCAGTGACTTTACAATGGTGCACACAAATGGCTACAACCCATTGCACACAAAGAATAACTAACAGACACGTTACTGAAATCTCAAAACTTCCTGATGCAGACAATGTAGCTCAAAACAGATATACTAGAGTAAATATATATAAGATGTTTACTACTTCATTTATATAAACTCATTACCAAACGGCCCTGCTGCAGCAAACAAACGTCCCTTGCTGCAACAGCAAGTCGGGAACCAAACACCCATTTTTGTAAGGGAGTCACTAGATAAGAAAAAAAGCATATTTCAAACACCCCTTTTGGTAGCGACATCAGTAGGACAACCAAACCAGTAAGCATTTTCCAAACACCCCTTTTGGTAGCGACGTCAGTAGGACAACCAAACCAGTAAGCATATTCCAAACACCCCTTTTAGTAGCGACATCAGTAGGAAAACCAAACCATTAAGCATATTCCAAACACCCCTTTGCAACACTATTATACAGGTTCAAGAAACCTATTTTACCAACAAACCTAAACACTTGAACTACTTGGGCTGAATTTTACATTGTAACAACCAAGTACAGGGAAACAACCTTGTATAAGTTTACTGCCTCCTTATACGCAGCCTGTAAAATTTCACGAAACACACTTTATTGGACCATTTTTAATTATGTCAACAACAAACTCAAAATATATAAGAGCTAAATGGATTAGTCTAAAAACAAACACAACAACAAACTCAAGTACTAGTAGCCATCATTCTACACATCTATAGGATTCAAAGTTGTGAAAAATGCCAAATGCATTAGTCGGAGAACCACAATGCAGTGAATTCACAGTAGCCATCACTTATTTATAATTCATATAATTTACATTTGCTTTTTATTGTACATGTTTTTGGGTCGTTCGACATTAGTTGCTTACCCATTTAACCAGCTTGACATGCCATAACCAATAGCCTTTACATTCACTTATCTTATGCGCAGATTGGATTGTTAATATGCTTATTATCTACCTAGCCTTATATTGTTATCTATCTGGTCTTGTAGAATCTACATATCCTATAAATAATGTTTATATATTAACTACTTAGTGTGAATTGGTATTATTAGTATGTCTTATTAATATGCAGAAAACGGCAATGAGCATTTACCAGGTTACTCGAGGAGCTGCATTAGTTGGTATTATTAGTATGTCTTATTACTATGATAACAACACCAACATTTCAGATGGTTAAAAAAAGTAATAGTGTACATACCTTATCAGAAGGTGTTCTAAAACACATAGCTCTATGGTTATTTGAAATTGATTACTCGTTATCAGATGCATCATCAAATATATCATTACTATTGTCATCTGATTCATCCGAGTTATCAAGAAACTCTGCTTCATCTGATTGTTCTGCCTCATCACTAAATTTTGTTTGGGTCTATGCGATAAGACTGAACCATGGAACCCTCAACCTTGGCTTGGTTCCTAATCTTTCTTTTCATCGAGCCTAATCTCCTATACATGTGATGAAAAAAGTGTTAGAAATGAATGAATTTTTGTTTTCGATTTTTATTTTAAAAATTACAATGACAATAATACTTTGTTTGGTTGAGGAAATTACCTCTCGTAGAGATAAATTCATTTATACTGAACTGGTCTAACTATGCTTATCGGGTCAATCCGATAGACCTGATATCCTTATAGGGTCAGGTTATTGTTTATATTTCAAATGATACGAGTTCGGGTTCAACCCGATAACATGTAAAACCTTTTAAGTTTATTTTGCATTTTAGGCTCAATAAAAAAATGGCATACATGATATACTATATGTTATATGCTTTTTGATTGGTTATTAAGTTAATATATTAAAATATGAAACCTGATATTAAGACGAACAAGATCAGCAGTATCCTAAAATGCATTCCTAACATGGCATGCACATATGAGACTATGAGTAGAAATCTCAAGCAAGCTGAAACTCTTGTGCAATAAAGCGCATTTCTCATAGAAGAATGTTTACATTCTAGCGGAAGAAGCCGTATATAGATGGATACACACCCAAACAGAACTATGACTTTATTCTGACCTGTACCACATTCCTATTTGAGTGTTCCACTAATAACGAATCATGGGGCATTAGGGCAATAACAATGGTAATAAAACCAACCAGTTTTACTTCATCAACTATCTAAAAACAGCTTTTCAACAACATTTAAATAACTAAATGTTGATCCTCGAAATTTCACAACATGTCGAATATGGCATCCAACTAAAATAGGAAGGACCCTAAGGCAAAACAACAACAAAACAGGTAAAACAAACCACTAAAAGAACACTAGCCTGCACTTATACATACTGATACAAGGATCATGGGACTGGCATAAATGGCAAAACCAAGCACATACATTGACCAACCAAGGCCCACATGTGAATATAAATTCACATATGAAGACCAAGGCCACCAATGTAGACTTATAACCAACTGAAAAAACCAACCAATCCACTAAATGCCTCTGACCCAGCTTGCAGACGATATGACCCATTTGCAGACAAAAGTTGGGCCAAACAGAACATAAAACTTTTGCCACTGATCTCGAACACCTAACTGACAGCACAAAACCTTTACTGTATCTGATTCTTTATGGGATCCTTCCTGATTCATGTTATACCGATGTGGTTAAAAGAGAGACTATTTATCATATGATTATTCCTGATGCATACAAACATGTATGTTATACCAGATTACCAGGTGCATACAAACTGACACAAATTACTGAAACTAAGACTTAACTATCACAAAATGAAAGAACCAACCACTACATAAGAGAAGGTACATAAATATTGACCTGCACATCGTCTGCACACAAACATATAACTGAAAAACTTAACTGTTGCCACAGACTTAAAACTGCATAAGCACGTCCAAGCACTATTTTCTATTCATGTTTCATTTACAGCTAATAATTTTATTTAGATTATTCGTATCGTGCAATAACTTTCAAAACACATATCCAAACACCCTCTAATACAATCTTACAGAATTGCTACAAATAATTTGATATAACAGCATTAGTAAAACTTGCTACTGATGTGAAGGCAGGTAATAATATACTTTGGGCTGTTAACAGAAGAACATTTTATGTTGATTTGACCAATCTATCAGGCCGAAATCCCACCATTTTGGAATTTACATTGCTCAAGTATCATCAAGATTTTTGAAAATTTAATCGAACTAATTATAGATTTATAGATTACTCAAGTACTAGGTTCTGCTATATCCTTGGGATAACCAACTGCTACATGCTGCTATATCCTACGAAACTCAGTGTGTCTCGAATAAGGACAAGTGAGAAACCATAAAGATCTATGCAGAAATGCTACTGATGTGAATTTGCAGGTAATTAGATATAATTACTTCCTAAACATAAATGACATACTAGCAATATTTAGTCAGAAAAGAGCTAACTTACACTAAGTTACAATAAAAACAAAATACAAAACCACTACCAGATAATATGTTTCTTACACAATATACAGATATAGGACAGAGGTTGTTTCGCCTAATGCTCATACTTAGCAGTTAGCACGTCCCTTTAGTTAACCTACCTTGTGTTGCTTTGATCTAATTACTAATTACTGAAGCAATATACCTTGTGTTTACATTTGGCTTACACCACTTTACAATTGATTCTTCAAGAATTTGTTATAGTTATAGTCAAATTACAGAGCTAACATACATCAATGTGATTTCATATATGTAATCATGTAACTCAAAGTTGTAATCGACAATTAATTGAAATATATAGACCAAATTGTACCTCAATTAGGGTGGTAGGTTGTTGTTTTCACTCATCTTTTGATGAGCATAACTGTTACCTCCTATATATTCATTTTTGGCGGTTTACTTGCTTGACTAAATCAAAGTGGCTAACCGTTGCCTCTACACTTGTTGGTTCGCGGGAAGTAACTGTTGCCGCTCATCATCTGGCGGGTTATTTTCATGGTAACCATTTTGATTTAATAAAGCTATATATGTTGTGATTTTTTCCCTATTTTGTATTTGTTAATAAATTAATGTATTTGTTTAATAAAGGGTTAATGTCATAAAATACCAACGAAGTTTTAAAATTGTTTCGACTTTACCAACGAACTAAATTTCGTTCTCTCTACACCAACGAACTTTCAAATTTTGTTCCGATATCACCCATATTATATAATTTTACTGACACCGTGTCAGTTACCCTCCACGCTGACAACGGTTTTTATTTTAATAATCTAGAGTCATGCCAGGTAAGCTTTCCACTTAAATAAAAAAAAAGTCAAAGTTCAGACTTCAGCATCCACCAACAAATCACATTTCTCTCTCTCTCTCTCAAAACACACACACACATCACAGTTCACTCTCTCTCTAAAACCACACCACTACGGATACCCAATCACCACCGCCGCTGTAACCTACACCATCAAAGAACCCCACCACCATGACTAACCACCACCGAAAGCTTCACATAACAAATCTGAAAAAAATGAACTTTGAATTAAACTTTCATAACAAATTTGAAAAAGAAATCAAATTTTCCAAGTGGCAGCAATAAGAAAATGGCGGCGGCAAAGGGGATTCTGGCAAGGGCGGCGCTGGAAGACTAACACTCCAAATCTGAAAAAAAAAACGATAAATAGATCTACTAAAAACTTATAATAACCTCAAACCTTGAAGATTATTTCGGGTTTTTGGTGGGTCTTGGTTAATTGGTGGTGGGGCTACACCCCCCCCCCCCCCCCCAGATATGCGGGTTTTCGTAGCCAATGGGTTTCGGGCTGTTGTGAGGGTTTCGATCGTGGTGGCTTGGTGGCTAGGACGTGGTGGTGTTAGTGGCTTGGTGGCTAGATCTCCAAATAAAAACTATAAGTCTATAAAAAAATACCTCAAACTTGAAAAACTCTTTTGGTGAGCGTTGATTTCGGTGGTATTATTCTATGGTGGTTGGGATCGAGGTGACGTCCCCTGATCTGAGGTCCGTCGGTGGTACGATATGGCGGTGGTGATGTGCCACAGTGGTGACGACCGGGGTGGTGACGACCGCAGTTGAGACATAGGTGGTGGTGGGAGTTTTGATAATGGATGAGTGTTTTTTTTATGTGTTTTGTGAGATGAAAGGGTTTTTGTGTTATGTTTGTTTTTGTGTTAATGAAGAGGCTATGCCTCTTGTTAGTTGTTACTGCCACATATGTTGACTTAGGCGGGCGGGTGGCGAGGGTGGGGGGGGTGGGAAATGGTTGACTTGGCATACATGAGTATCATCACTTTGGTTTTCATTTGGCAATGAAGATGATGGTAGGGGTGGGCAGTGAAGATGAGTGGTGGTGAGGAGAGATGAAGAGAAAGAATAAGTGCCATATGTTGGTTCGCGGGAAGTAACAGTTGTCGCTCATCATCTGGCGGGTTATTTTCATGGTAACCATTTTGATTTAATAAAGCTATATATGTTGTGATTTTTTCCCCATCTTGTATTTGTTAATAAATTAATGTATTTGTTTAATAAGGTAAAGTAATAGGAGATTGAGTGGAAACGAGCCGAGCCACTCATGAAAAACTCGAGATCGAATCGATAAAAAACTCCAACGAGCCGAGTTTATATGAGCTTGATACCAAGCTCGAGTCTAAGTTGAAACTCATTAATTAATCAAGTTCAAGCCTGAGTTTTACATAAAAAGTTCGCCTGGGCTTGCGAGACTAGACGACACTAGCATATTTTAAGTATTAAACATATATAGAACATTATGCATTTGTAAGGCGAGATTCTTAACGAGTATAACAAGCTTATCAATGAACTCAAAATAGATATATTACGAGTCGAGCTCGAGTCATGATTTAATTGTTCATTGCCAAATCGTATAAACAAGTCATGCTCGAGCCAAACTCGAGCATGTGTAACATATACGACAAAGCTCGTGGTTAAAAAGTAAGGCTCAGACTGAGCCGAGCTCGAGTTTCATAAAAGTTAAATGTTCGAGCTTAAACTTTGGCGACCCGTTATAGAAAGTATCTCTTATATTACGGTCCAAATAAATGTTAGTGCAAGTCCAACATAAAAAATTATTATACCCAAGACCATCGCTAATTCGTAGATAAGTGTAAAAACTCAGCGACATACTTGAGACAGCTAAAAAAATCCATCGTTATGCCGTCAGAATTCTGTCGTTAATAGTTGCAACTTAAGTTCGTCGTTAACTCTGTCTCTGTATGGTTACATTTAGCGATAGAATTGTGACAGATGTGTAATTCGTCTCTAATGTTGTTACTAGTTTGTCACTACCTTGTCGCTAGCTTATCAAAGCAGATTTTGTAGTTAATCTATCACTAATCCGTCACTGTCAACCATTTTTCTGTGACAGACTAATTTGGTCGCTAATTTTCGTCGTTGTTGTCCATTATTCTAGTAGTGACAAGGGAGAAAAACCGAAACCCCTTGAGGGTTGTGGGATTCGGTTCGAACAAAAGAGAGCACAAGGAGGGTTTTTTGAGGTTTAGGGATTTCGAGTTATAAGCACACAATGAACCCAAGACCCCTATTAATAATCCTTGTTACTTGGCATGCAAGTAACCTCTCCCGCCTCCTCTAGGAGAGGTGGTTCGGCCGACTAAAGAAAAGAGAGGGGCAAACCGTAATTTTCCATTCTTCGGTTTTTGCATATTAGTCCTTTAACTATTAACGACTAATATTTATTCTCGTTAAACTTTTAACGATCGTTTGTTAAATCACTAATTAATATATTACTTTAATATATTAAACGTTGTTCTACATATTAATGTGTGCGTCTCTGTAGGCTCGAATAGATTTCCGGACATATATTAATTTATACTTGGACATATTCCAACACCCTTAACCCTAATAACCACCGTCTTTTCTTCTTGGTTCCTCACATGGTGACTTCCTCTTTAGACGATGGCACCTTCCCAATGAATACCCTTCTACACATGATTCCTATCAAATTGGATTCTATCAACTACCTTCTATGGAAGAATCAAATGCTTTTACTTTTCTCCTATAAAAAACCCACCAATCATATTGACGGCACTCTTGCCCCACCAGTCACGATATTAGCTGCAGACAAACCTGTTCCAAATCTTGCCTTTGACACTTGGAACAATCTTGATCAAAGAGCATTCATCCTTCTCAACTCCTCCCTAACCTAGGTGCTGAAGTCTTGGGCCTCTCTACTGCTCGAACAATCTGTATCGCGTTAGAGTCGGCATATAGCAATTCATAGAGGTGGCAAAATGGTTGGGTTGGGTTGGGTCAGGTCATGGGTCTTAGATGGGTTTAGGTCTAGATGGGTCTTTTAGGAGGATGGGTCTAGATGGGTCGGGTCTAGATATGTTGGTTTCGGGTCTAGATGGGTTTGGTACCTTAATTTTTTTAATGTTTGTTGTCCGTTTTCGACCATTTTCGTGCGTTTTCGATCTATTTCGAACTATTTCGACCGATTTCGAACGTTTTCGTCCGTTTTTGATCATTTTCGACCGATTTCCACCGATTTTGATCGGTTTCCACCGATTTCGAACGATTTTGTTTGTTTTCGTATGTTTTCGACCATTTTTGACCGATTTTGACCGTTTGCGTCCATTTTCGACCGATTTTTATCGTTTTCGACCGTTTTCGACCCATTTCCATTGGTTTCGACTATTTTTGACCGATTTCGACCGTTTCGACCGTTTTTGACCGTTTTCGTGCGTTTTCGTTAGCTTTCCTACTTTTTCAAGCTTTTGAACGTTTTCGTCCGTTTTTAAACGTTATGAAACGTTTTTGTACGTTTTCGTCCATTTTTGTATGATTTGTTCGTTTACATACGTCCTTCTCCGTTTTTCTCTGTTTTTCTTTGTTTTCCTACGTTGCGTTCATTTTCGTACATTTTGTACGATTTTATACGTCTTCATACGCCTTTATGCATTCTTATAAAAAGTACTAGAACGTATAAAAATGGATAAACATTTGAAAACGTTCATAAACGTATATAAGCGTAGAAAAACGTAGAAAAACTTACTAAACGAACGAAAACGGACAAAAACTTAAAAAATCGTAAGAAAACGTACCAAAAGGTAAGAAAATAGACAAAAACGGTGGAAGACGTACGAAAACGATCGAAATCAGTCAAAATCATTTGAAAACGGTCAAAATCTGTCGAATCGGTTGAAATCGATCGAAAACGTATAAAACTGTTAAAAATGGATGAAAAATGGATGAAAAATGTTATACCCAACAAGACCCATCTATAAATATTACGGGAGACCCAACTAGACCCGTCCCTTTAAAATATTTACGCAACTAGTGTGACAACCCGAGAATTTCCGTTCATCAAGTTAGCCGTTTCCGTGTAGTAATTTGAATTTTTAAATGTTTCGTTTAGCTTTACCGTTTAACCGGGAAATTGTTTCGTTGTTATCTGAGAATCGTCTCCGGGAGCGAACCGGGACGCCAAACGTTGTAGTATTTTGGCAATATCCGCGTTTTTATGTTTTTAAGCAATGTTTAAAATTTCATAATTTTTGGTGATACCGTTATTCGTTTCGTTACTTGCGTTATCCGTGTTTTACCTAAACTATAAGCTTAAGCATGCAAGACTTGGAAATTAAATCATTTTGAGAGCACTAGCAACAAAGAGTATAAAAATAAAATGGTCCCCCCTCCTTTCTTAAAATTTCGGTGCACCAACAACACCATGGACTTGGTGGACAAGTTTAAATTCAAAATGGAATGGGACAAGGGTATATCACATAGCTAGAACCTCATTGGTGGATCATTTTGGTCCCCCCTCCTCATTTTTGTCTCATTTTCGGTACACACACACACACCACTAGTGTGTGAAGTAAACTTGGTGCTATATCATACATTCTTTAGTCATTTGTTCATTCCATTCTCACACACATAAAACTTTTCCATCTTTTCTTTCTTTCTTTCACTATTGCCGAACCAAAAACACCAACCAAACACATTCATTTTTCATCTTTGATCAAAAACACTTGAAGATTTATTGAAGGTTTGATCATTTGTATCATCCGGGTATTTGTTAAACAACATTTGGGTTGTTATAAATCTTTGTTCATCACCTAAATCTTCTAATTTTTGTAAGTCTTCAAATTCTTAAACAACTTGTACTTTTATACTTCTCATGATGCATACATACTAGTTGTACAATTTATTTTGTAAAAACAAAGGTTTAAAAACTACATAAACCCTAAAAGGGTAGGCATATATTTCGAAATACATAAGAATAAATATAAGGAAATGTTAGTTTTGTGATCGTGGTTATTTTCGTGTAATAAAAATGATATGCTATAGTTCATTTTGTTCGGCTTATGTTTAAAAAGCTTGTGGAAAGCTTATTTAATTAT
>BQNB010073605.1:7673-27189 GCA_026074375.1 Tanacetum coccineum
ATTGATTCATTTTATTTATATATAAGGACAATTTTTTTATATTTTTGATTTTTCTTGTCTTATATATATAATAAAAAAGAAAAAGAAAATCTTTTTGTATTTTTTATTTTTATAATAAAATAAGCAAAATAACTTCATACGGAAGGATCTTCAAAGCACTAATTGTCAAACGCAACGACAATCGTCTTACACTCCTCCCCGACAACAGCGCCAAAAATTTATTGGATTTATTTACATATAAATAATATATAATAATAATATACTACTTATATTAACCAAACCAAATCAAGTGACCCTTGATAAGGTTTAAAAAAGAGAATCAATGAAATCCGAGTAGTATATGATATTCTCGGGTCGTTTTCCCGATGAGGAATGCAAATTTGAAAGTCGAAAGTCGGTTTGATAATTGATGTTTGAATGACAAAGATTTTGATTGGTTTTCTAAATCTACGGGAAAATTAATGCAATCTACACTAAAAACAATTAAGGCAACACAAATTTAAACTAAAAACACAAACGGGAATCCTAAAAACATGACGTAAAACCCTAATTTATCAAAATTAAATCCTAAAATGATCTTTTTAACTTTTATAAGTCCTAATTGACTAAAATTCAAGAACTAAGAAAACAAAACCAAAAACGAAAGCAATTTAAGCTAAAAAACACGAAAAACGTAAACGAGATTTAATCCCGTTCTTTAAAAAACTAAAATCCACAAATTTAACCCTACGAAAGCAAATCTAATTTTCCTAAGTCCTAAATGATAAAAGAAAATTAAAAAAAAAAGATTTATATTTTTTTGACTTATTTTTTATTATTAATTAAAAACGGTTTTAATCTAAATTAAATATTAAAAATACTAAACGAATCATAAAAAATCTTAAAAAATTACAAAAAGTAGCTTGAATAGTGCTGGATCTAAGAAAAGTAAAAGGGATAAAACAGCTTATCAAAATAAACTGTTAAAAAGCTAAAACAGCTTATAAGCTAAAAGGGGTAAAAAGATGATAAAAGATTAATGTTTGCAACTTCTAACGGAAAAACCCAAGGGCGCTAGTGGTTGTGTGTGTTGTGTTAAAAACGTTGGGTTGAGGGTGTTGAGGTCTAGGGTTCGAGCCCTGCTCACCTTGGACTTCCACCTTCCCTAATATTTTTATTTTTGCAATATTTTTTTACAACTTTTTAAATAAGCAAATTTTAAGCAACTTTTATAAAGGAAATATTTTTAAAACACTCAAATAAGCTTAGAAATAAGCTCTAAAAAGCTGACAGAAGGCTTAAGGGCTTAAAAGGAAAAAATGCTAAACTGTTTGCATTTTAGACTAAATAAGCTAATGAAAAAGAGGAATAAGCTAACACAAGCTATAATCTACACCTAATTAACACTAGAGAACATAAATAAGCAAATAAAATAAGCTACATTAAGCTTAAAATGACAGAATTCCTAAATAGGCTTATAAACTAAAAAATTTAAACTACAAGAGTTAAAAAGCTTAAATAAGCTCTACTCTAAGATTAATAAGCTAAAATGGATTAAGACTAACCTAATAAGCAAGACTAAGCATTACTTAAGCAAATTTAATAAGGAAAAAAGCTTAAATAAGCAAATAAGCTTTTTGACTCACAACTATTAACCAAACAGCCAAAGGGGGACTTTCTAGCTTATTTTAAGCTAGAAAACAGATCCTTATGGCTTAGTGGCTTATACCACTAAAAAGCTTTTGAAATAAGCTACAATAATCATGAATCAAAAAGGAGTTTGAAATTCAGATAAGTTATGAAAAAGCTTAATGAAAGTAGCTATTACACTCAGTATATACTGAGTCCCTTTTTTTAACTTTGAAAATGTCAACTTTTGAGCTTAAAAATAAGCTAACAAACAGATCCTTAGAGACTTAAAACCTCCAAACAGATAAAAATTAGTCCTCAAAGAACTTATAACAACAATCAAAAATTATTTTGAAATTAAGAATAAGCCTAAAAAGTAATTGAAAAAGCTGTTTTTCAATATTTCCAACACTTGACTATTTTTGACAGATTTCTACCAAGACACAAAAACTATTATAGCAGACTTAAAGACACCTACTCTAATGCATTTTTAACATAAAAAAGCATGAATATGACACTTATAAACACCTAACAAGAATCTAAGCACATAAGCTGTTTAGAAAAAGCTTGAAACCACAGATTCAAAGTATGAATACTCAAAACCATAAAAGACAGTTCTAAACTGAATCAAACACCTAAAACAGATGTAAAGAACTCAAATGTGATCTCCAAAGTTCCCAAATCGGTCAAAATGGAATAAACAGTACTAACTATAGGTTAGTACTACTTGTGCTAAACACCCCTTTAAAAACTTATAAACCATTTTAAACTGATTTTTAATGAACAAACCTTTAATACCATATTTTAAATAGCTTATAACAATCCTAATGAACAACTTTAATCACTTAGATAAGCAGAAACAACAAAATTATCAACTATGCTACTTAATAAGCTATTTAAGACAAATTTTAAGAAAACTTGCACAAATGATTTTTAAACTACAACCTAAGTATTTTAAGCACTAAACATCTATAATAAGCTATAATAAGCAGACATAAGCAAGCAATAAGCAACAATAAGCAGACAATAAGTAAATGCAGTTTATGAGTTAAAACTTGAAAATAAGAAACTTACAAAGCCCTTGCTTAAACAGGGGAAATAAGCTTAATAATAAGCTAATCTACAGGCTCTAGATTGTTTAAAACAAGCTAATAAAATCCATAAGCCCATCTAGGTTTGGATTATCATCCATAAAGAGCCTTTGAGTGATTTTTAGTGAAAGGGTTCTTAAACAACACAAAACTAGAAAGTTTTTATTATTTAAGTTATGACAGCTTATAAAAGCTTATAAAGAGCTTTTTGAAACCTTTTTTAAAGTAATGAAACAGTAGTAAGTAAAAAGGGATTTTAAGACATAAACTCAGATTTTCATTAAACTTAAAAGGAGTACGAGACTTTGAAAAATAAGTACAATGATTTTAAAACAAGTAAACTAAATAAGCTGTAAAAAAAACTAGATGCCTTATAATGGCTAACAAGCATGTATCCCCCTCACGGGTTTATAAAACATTCAAAAGATTGAAGGAGAGGATATGAATCTCACAATATTGGTTTTAAGTACTTGTATATATTAAAAACAATTGAGCATGTATCCCCTTCATGGGTTTATAAAACATTCAAAAGATTGAAAATGCGAGGCTATGAATCTCACCTGATAGGTAGATGTAATAAATATTCCAAAATGAAAGCTGACGACCTTATCACAATCTTAACAGGGAATGTTGATATAGCAAAATGATAATAAATAGCCACGTCATGCAACCTGAGTAAATATGTTGAGTCTTAGGAAGATTGTACTCTAGAACTTTAGTTTTAAGAGTTATGAGTTTGATTGAAGAGTTTGGAATTATTGTATCACTGTTTGGGCCATCATAATTCAGAAGTCATTCAGTAAACGTTTGAGGAGCTAGGGCACTTTAAATTGTAAACCCAACAACTCAGTCAGAACGTAATACCAAGATGAAACTCCTTAATATGAAGCTCCCTAGTATTGTGATACGATATAATCGGTTTTAAGCGTTTTAATCAATATCTGGAAATGTTAAGCACGAGAAGCGTTAATTAAAGTTATGTCTTGTAAGGTTTTAAACATGATTTTATACTTTTTCAAAATGTTACATTTTAGACCCTTGAGTTTGAAAAGTGGCAGAATTTACCCTTGGAGTTTGCACTTTTACGACTTTGGTCCTTCAACTTTAAAAGATATACCAAGTAAACCTTGCACTTTGAAAAGTGACATAATAGACCCCTATAGTTATAACTTTGATAAAATGACATATTCAGCCCTTCTAGTTATTAATTTCAGAAAGTTACGATATATACCCCTTGCATGGATTATAATTACAAAACATGTCCAAATTGCCATGCAAGCTTATTTTAACATTTCAATAGACATTTATAAGTTATAATAAACTAAAATATGAAGTTTTAACGTAACGCAAGTTTAAAATAACGATTCGTTAAGCTAGGAAGCAAAACGGGTCAAATTAGGGTTTCAAAACGTAAACGCGTGGGTTTTAAGTTCAAATTCCTTCATTAATCAATAAAGTGGTTATTTTAACATTATTTAAGCATGCTAGGATAGATTATAACAATATTTAATCATTATAACATTTAGTTTAAGAAAAACGCAAAATTAGGCTTTTGGGTGTACGGTTTTGGATCAAAAAGGTATAACACATAGGTTTTGAATTCAAAGCTTTATATTATGATTTTAGCAAGATCATATGAACATTATGAGGATATGAATACAGAATATAAGCTTAGAGAACCTGGTCTTGAGCTTATAGCTTAGAAACGGGTCAGAATCGGGACTTTTAGCTTCGTATGCCTAGAATAACAACTCCAGGGCTTCGTTTCTTAGTTTCTTTTGCTTCCTTTCTATACTTGAGCCTTCTTAAGACCTCTTAGGATCTATTAGAGCAAAGGATTGCTTCTATGTAAGGGTTATAGAGGAGGAAGTGGGGGATGAATAGAAATGAAGAGTTTATGGTCCTATTTATAGTCAAATGACCCTTAAAGGCCAAGGAATGCTTATGATCTGATATGGGACATGTGTAAGGGCTATAGGGTGATGAGTATAAGCTATATGATGAGTATGAGGGGCTATGGAGGCTAGGTAAGCAAGGTGGAAGGTTTTTAGGGGTGTTTGGGTGTCACGGTTAGAAAATGGCCAACAAGGAAATCATGTGGCTCATTTAGTGTCCAAGGATTCAAAGGTGGTGCTTGTAAGCAGCTTAGGGATGAAGTAGCATGGTCATAAAGGTGCTTTATTGCAATAAAAACTTCAAAATGGGTCAAAATGCAAAGGTTTTGAGTTTCAGGTACATTAGGGCTTATTTAAGGTTTTCAAGTTTGTAATTCGTGTACATTTGATCAATAATGATGGATTAATGTTTGTAAGGATTGTAATAAGGATTAATAACAAGAATTGATAGGTGGTTCGGGTTTAAAATGGGCAAAAACGAGTAAACGGGTCCAAAGTTCCAATTAGGGCACAATTAGGGTTTTCTTGATTTATTTCTTGTACACTGTTGTTAATATAGTGAAATGATGATGTAAGGTGGTTGAAAATGTTGTAATTAATGTTATTACAACTTATTTGAGTATTGGTTTAGGTTTTACAATGGATAAAAATGAAGAAACGGGTCATAGTGTAGTATTTAGCTCGGGTTAGGGTTTTTGAGTTTTGAATTAGGGTTTTAAGGGTAAAAATGTGTATGAAAGTTTATGAATAGAATAATTAGGGTTTACACATTTTATATTGAGTGTAGTAGCTTATACACAAGTGATGGTGAAGAAATTAGAATGAAAACAGAGGTAAAACGGCTATTTTAGATGTCATGATTAATGACTTGTACATTTTGCTTAGAAAACTTGTACTTGACTTGGAGGGAGTTTGTATTTCAAATGAAATGCTATATTACTTGTACATATGCTTTAGTAGCTTGTACATTCAATTTAGATATTAAATCTTCATGGAATTAGGGTTTAGAGGTATACGATAACGGTTTAAAGCCCGTTTTGATATAACGTTGCGAATGGTACATTATAGGAATAATGTACTTTGTAATAAGGATATGATGATATTGACTTGACATATTGTGATGTTTGCTTGACATATATGAAGACAGGATTGCCATAGATAGGTTGCGTGAGTTCGCCTACTTTAGTTATGCAAATTACATTATATATTGAGATATTGACAATGCAAGTAATGTAAGAAAGCGAAAAATTTCCCCGTACAATTGTGATCATAGTAAAATAGGTTGATGAAAATTCTTGGGTTGTTATACTAAATCACTACGGTTTTAAACTACAACTTTTTAAAACCTTAAAATCAAGTTTTAACAATTAACAACTTATGAAAACTGGTTTTTATTATGAATTCAAGCTAAACTAAGATGACCCAAAAGGCATAACCATTTCTGACCCATTTTGACCATTCAAACCAGTTAAACCAAACACCCCTTTAAACAAGCTTTTTAGCATTTTCAAACTGATTTAAGCTAAATTTTCCCAATACCAGATGTCTAACAAGTCTATTAAGTGATAATAAGCAGATTTCAACAAGAATTAGTCTATTAAGTGATAATAAGAAGATTTCAACAAGAATTAAGCACTTAAACAAGCAAAAACAGATTATGCTATTATTTAAGCTAAAATGACAGATTTTAAGGAAAACTTGCACAATTAAATTTTAAACTACAACCTAAGTATTTTAAGCACTAGTCATCATTAATAAGCATAAACAAGCAGATATAAGCAATAAATAAGCACAAATAAGCAGTTGAACAGTAAATAAGCTAAAATTTAAAAAATGAAACTTACAAAAGCCCTTGCTTAAACAGGGCAAACTGAGCTTACAATAAGCTAATCTACAAGCTCTAGCTTGTCAAAGACAAGCTAGTGAAAGCCATAAGCCCATCCAGGTTTGGCTTATCATCCATAAAGAGCTTTTTAGTGATTTTTAGTGAAAGAGTTCTTAAACAACACAAAACTAGAAAGTTTTCATTGTTTAAGTTATGAACAGCTTATAAGAGTATAAATAAGAGCTTATTGTAGCTTTTAAAACATAAGTGAACTTTTAAAAACTTGCAAACAGATTTTAAAACCAAACTTTAAATTTCATTAAACTTTTAAAAACAATACAAGGAAAAGGAAGTACAATAAGCTAAATTAAACTAAGATAACCTGAAAAGTAAACTAGATGCCCAAAGGCTTACAATGAGGCCTATTTATACTAAAATTCTAAGTCTTGGGTCTTCATGTGTGATTCTTCACTGAGAGGGTTCAAGGGGTGTGCTTCTTGTGTGAGTAGAGTCCTAAAGTCATCATAGTCATCCATCTTGAGTGTTTCCCAAGTCCCTTGTTCATAGCCATTGAAATTTTGTCCTGTTCCATTGACGAATGGGACTCTTTAGGATTGCCAACATGGCAATTGACCCATGTAGAGTGGGGTTGGATTGGGAGTGTGATGTTTTGTTGGGAAGCAGGATGCATAGGTCGATGGAAAGTAACATGGAAGGTGAATAGTAATTTGGCGCTAAAATTTACTCTTTAGATTTTATCTCTGTTTTGGTGATAAATAGGGTAAGGGTTTGGGGATTTGGCAAGATTAGTCGCTCAGCTTGTATAAGTGGTTTGCACGTATAGTCCTTGTAGTGTAAAAGTTTGGGAGAGTTGGTATTTTTGACCCCTGAACTTGTATGCTTCAATTACAACCACAGTCCCTAAAGGAGTAGTAGTGTAACAAACTTAACAGCCGTTATGCTATTTGGGCTTTTGTAAGAATTAGGGCAGTTTAGTGTTTGGGCTTGGTTAAGTATAAAAAGGGTATTGAGCCCTTTTAGTCTTCATATGATACATTAAAGGGCTGACCCAGCCCAGTAGATGGGTACGGGTGGGCCCATTAAGTATTTCTTCAGTTTAGGCTCCGTCTTTGACTTTGACTTTGTCGGGTTGACTTTTTGGTTGACTTTGACTTCTCATGCTTTTCCATTTCGTGCTCGGTTTTGTCCTTTTCTTAGATATTCGTTACTTGCACAATACAAATGCAAAACATACAAATACAATGTATTTTTGGGTACGTTTTTGGTCATTTAAGTCCGTTTTTAATGGTCAAAGGTATGTGTAATGAAACACATACCAATAACATTGAGAAAATAATCAAGGATCAAGTCAAGGAACAAGTTAAAGCTCAAGTCTCTAAGATTTTGCCAAAAATTAAGAAGACAGTAAATGAACAACTCGAAGCTGAGGTTTTGACTCATTCATCTACTGAATCCAGGACATCTCTTGCTTTAGCTGCCAACCTATCTGAATTAGAGCTGAAGAAGATTCTCATAGACAGGATGGAGAGCAATAAGTTAATCCACAGATCTGATGAACAAAAGAATTTCTACAAAGTACTGGTTGACGCTTATGAAAGTGACAAGCTCATCCTTGACACTTATGGAGATACTGTTTCGTTTAAAAGACATAGAGATTATGCGGATAGAGACGAAGAACCCTTTGTTGGATCAAACCGGGGGTTCAAGAGAAGACGAGCTAGAAAAGAACCAGAGTAAACCAGTGCACCAAAGGAAAAGACATCCAAGACAACTGGCAAGTCATATGAAGTGTCCAAATCTAAACACAAGACTGCTAGAAAATTAGCTCAAACAAAGGAGCCTATGCACACTACCAAAGATTTGGAAGAACCCGTACATTAGGAGTTCAAAACAGGAGTTACTGAAGATCAACCTAATGAATAAACCCCTCAGTTCCCTGATTGGTTTCAGAGACCAACAAAACTTTCTTCTCTCGATCGTGATTAGAACAAGACTTTGCCTGATGCTCATGGACCTGTTCAACCTTGGCTAAGCTCTTTAGCCCAGAAGGAAGATCCGAGAGATTTGTTTAATGTGCTGATGGACATTCCTCTTAACTTCTCAGCATTCGTGATGAACCGACTTAAGGTTGATACTTTAACGCCAGAACTATTAACCGGTCTAACATTTGAGCTGATGAGAGGATCATGCAAGAGTCTGGTGGAGGTCGAATACCTCTTTGAAGAAGTCTACAAGGAAACCACTAAACAATTAGACTGGAATAACCCTAAAGGTCAGCAATATCCACATGATCTGCGAAAGCCATTACCATTGATGCCCAATTCTCAAGGTCGTTGTGTCATACCATTTGATCACTTCATCAACAACGACCTAGAGTATCTAAGCGGTGGTGTCTCAAGCCGAAAATATGCAACTTCAATGATGAAGACCAAGGCTGCAGAGTACGGGCACATTAAATGGATTGAAGATTTGGTCCCTAATAGAATGTGGAGTCAAGTTCCGATTAGCTATGACAAACATACACTCTGGGGAATCTCAGATTGGGGGGAAAATGACAACAATTCAATGCATTCGATGCTAACAGGTAATCTGCTCGAGATGTCTACTCCAAACGCAGAATCATTGCTGTCGCAAAGCTTGAATTAGTCGACTGGCATAACTACAAGCATCTTGATTGGATCACTGTTTGTAGGGATGATGACAAGCTGTAAAAATTCAAGGAAGGAGATTTCAACAGGCTTCGCATTCAAGACATCGAAGACTTGCTACTTCTTCTTGTTCAAGGCAAGTTGACAAATCTCACCATTGAAGAACGCTTAGCCTTTAATGTCTCCTTAAGAATGTTCACAAGAAGCGTTGTCATCCAAAGGCGTGTGGAAGATCTTCAATTAGGTGACCTCACTAAGCTGGATACGTACAGACTAGATCTTAAAAGAAGGGAAGCTTACACAGCATACTCTAATCCCAGAGGTTTCATTTACCAGAATAAAGACAAAAAGAACATACTAATGCGTATTGATGAACTACACAAGTTCAGTGATGGTACACTCAATGATGTTCGGACTGCTCTTAATGATCATCTAAAGGGAATTCAGATGGAGTATCTGCCACAGACTATCTGGAGACCAAGTGACAAAGACAAAGCAGGAGCTATGATTCAGGCAATTGACAAACAGCTAAAGACAACGAGGATTATGCGGTGTTTAGAGAAATTTGTTGGTGGGAGACCATACAAGGGAGACTTTCAGGGGCTACAAAGTACCATATGATTTATCATATAATGTCCTCATTATAACAGGTCAAACCTTGTACGTAATAAATAACTTGTGAAATTTGTATATACATAGTGTAGACTTTCTGGTGATAATAAGTAGTGCTCAAGTACAAAATTTTTCAAGAATTTCTTAGTAAATTCAAAAAAATTCAAATTATTGTACTCAGCACTATCTTATATCCCCTCAAAAATTAAGGGGAAGCATTAAATTGTTCTTTATAGATAATATGTAACATTTTGTCCCTGAATGTTTAATCAATTGATATCTAAAATATAAAGGGATTAACATTTTGGATAAGGGGAGAAAATGTGATTAAACTAATGTAAAACCTAAAAATCTCAACAAGTGTAAAATTACCAAAATACCCCTAATGCAAGAAAATTTCATAAAAGCATGCATAAATTTCATTTTAATTCTAGAAATTATAAAAATACAACATATGACAATTATGAAATTTATGTAAGATTAAAATACCTTATATTATATAAGAAAAATAATTAATATTTTTGTATATATATAATTAGCCGAATTATATGTATTTAAGTATTTATACTTTACAATTAATATAAAATAAATATGGATAATTACAAATAAATTATGCAAGTTTTAAAATCTGATTTATTCACTTTTGAAAGCCCAAAAGTTCGGCCTAATCCCCATTATAACTCTTTTATACATTTTATTTTGTTTAAACTCTAAAAACAATATCACCGAAACCCTAAAAAAATCAAAGAGGCGGCACAAAGAATTTTTCCAGAGATAGCACGAATTTTCTAAGGTGTTTTGAAGGTCAAGGATCGTGGGAAAAATATTGGAAAGATTGTTTAAGGCTTGGTTCGATCGTGGGAATTTATTTGGTTCGAAAAACAAATTCGTGTTAATTAAGCAACCAGGTTCAATAATTCATTAAAATCACCAAGGATCATCAAAGGTATTTTTGTGTCTCAATTTTCATCATATTAATTCGTTCTATGCATGATAAAAATTATCATGCATGTTATTTTGATTTTATAAATTAAAACATGTTCGAAACCCTAATTTTTAGCTAATTATGAAATCGGCATAAAAATTATTTTTACAATTTATTTTATATTTTTATAAGGTTTTTTATATCATGTATGACTCAGATAAATTGTTGGAAAAATTTAGCAAGGATTCGAATAATTATTTGGGATTTATCATTGTTTGCTGATTTCGAATTAAAGGAAAAAGGAAAGAAATAAATTAGGGTTAGGGTTTTGCTATTTTGTCCAGGTTCATTTAATGCCAATGATTGAATAATAATTATGTTTGTGATTGGGAAAAATTAAATTAGGGTTTTGTGAATTAATTTGTTATCCGATTTGCTATGTAAAAGTATAAGGACTTGTTTTGTAATTTCTGAAACTATGGGGTCTGTTTTAGACATGTTATTATATTTAATATATTCTGTATAAAATAAGTTGGGGGGTATAAAATGTCATATTGATATTATTTTGGATTAAAATGGTTAATTACATATAATAAGTAATTAGAAATTAATTAATTAAAATAGAGGGACTGAAATTGTAAATTCTGAAAAGTATAAGGTTTGGTTAGTATTTAATGTATAAAGTATGATTTTGTCATATTTGAATCTATAAGGGCTTGTTTTGTAATTATGGATAATTAAAGATAATGTTTAATTAATTAATAAACCAAAAGGGCTAAATATGTAAATTATGTAAAATTAAGGGTTTGACTTGTAAATACAGAAAATGGAAGGTATAATCTGAATAAAATGTGAAACTTTGATATTTACTTGAAAAATTGTTGATTTTGTATATTAAACCCTAAAATATGGAAAAGTTGTTCATATTTAAACTAAACTTTGTTAAGGTTGACATGTTAAGTCTCGGAATATCAAATTACTTAATTGAATCGCAATGATGTTTATTCTATTTGGAATGTTACTAAAATGGAAAGTCTAAAAATAGAAGTTACTAAAAATGGAAAGTTACTAAAAATGGAAAAATATAACCTTAATGAATGAGTTTTGTAATTCGATATTTATAAATTACTTTAGGTTCGGTCGAAGAGGGTGTGATATTGGATTATTCATGTGTGTTTTCTTTGGATTATTGCTTTTGATTCGGAATATGGTACAGATTTCTGACCCTTGATCGTTAAGGTTTCTCATGACTATTCCTCTCTATCTTTGTATTACTTATGTGATTTGCTACATTTGCTCTGAGCCCTTTTATCTTGGTTCTCTTTATGATCTTTCTTATGTTCTATTTGAACCCTTGCTATGCTACCTTTGATATTTGAACTTTGCTTTGAACCTTTCTATGATCCCTTTGAAATGAACTTTGATATGACTTTGCTCTTGAACCCTTCATTTGAGACCGAGCACTATTTGATTTTCCTAGCATGATAGGTAATATGGCCGTGTTCATTGATGCACCATTGGCCATGACTCATGTGTGGGTTGATGTGATTTTCACACCATCCCCATTTTGATAGTATTTGGCATTATGAAGGATTTTTTATTTGTTTAAGGGCGTATGGATGTAATCCTAGATTTGTTTGTATTCGTTGGATTATGACTTATGTTATTAGTTATATCTGGTGACTGATGTCCTTGGGTTCATTCCACGTCTTTCACAAATTTTGGAGAGCTCATGACTCCGTGGTACTTTTTGATATGATTTGTTTGGGCTTGGTAATTGAACTTTGATTTGACTTTCTGATTTCATCTTACCTTACACTATGAATTGACTTCTGATTTGTCTTACCTTATATTTGTATTCCTTTGATCATGGCTTGTGATATCCTTTATACCTTGTATCGTATCCTTTGATTTCTGTTATCTTTTGCATTCGATTATATATATCTGTTCACTAGGCTTTGTAAGCTCAGTCGCACTTTCTTTTCCTGCGGCAGGTATCTAAGCTAGGAGCTGGGGTTCTTTTCAGGCTATGAGTGCTGAGTGTGGACTTACCCTAGAGATCTTAGTTTTGATATATGATTTGTTACTTTTCGAGACATTCGTTATTTCGGTTATTTCGTTTGGATATGTCTGTCCTTTGAGAACTTATGTACCTTAAGTCATGTTGACTTATTTTCCTTTGGTATTTATTTGAGACTTCCGTTGTTTACTCTTGTGTTATGATTATGTATGCCTTTGATGTCACACCATATTTGTAATACTTCTACCCTCTTGGGTCGGGGCGTTACAACTAAATCTAATTTGTATTGAAATGTGATTAGATAAAATGGACTCAATGCACTTTACACTTAGCATGTACTATGATTACGGTGCACATGTTAAGGGGGAGCTTTTAGTGATGATGAAAAACTTTCAAAGTGTAAATCTTTTGTTATTTATATCAAACACTTTGATTGAAATTTTCAATGATTTTAGTTTTGATTGAGATGAAATACCTAAAAGACCGACCATGTACTTAAATTTATGGAGATATAAGGTGGTTAGGCATAGGTATTCAAATCCCATGATCCAGCCAGAACCGAAGGGATCTACCCAGGGATATCCACTAGATAGTGTAGAAGTCCTTAGGTATGATACAAAAGGAGAAAAAGTGATAATCGGGAATAATGCCGACTGAGATGGAGCTAACACTGGATTAAACCCAATAAGGTGTTAGTTATGAAGTCTCGATAAGCATTGAAGGGGATGAAGAATGAAAAAGAAATGTAAGGATACAGGGTGAAAAGAAAGAAGCCTTCTACATACTTAGGCAGAAACCGAGTCTATACATAATATGTCAGAAACACTAAGTTGTTTTCTGACATTAAAGACAGTCATGGACCCAATGACGCTATGCATAACCCTCCCTAGCCACTCATGTTCTCTCAACAGACTCTTGTTTCATTTCTCACGGAGATTACACATATTTCTAACAACTTTCTCACTCTGAGCTCGTTGATATTGAAAAGGTGGCAGTCTGCTCTAGTCTCTGATCACTAAAATCAAAGTGCACTATTAAGTCTAGAGCCAAAAGAGATCATCCATAAATCTCATTAGGACACTTGTCAAAATTATGCTTGCTATCTCACACAATGTGAATAACAAGAAATATATTAAGAGTCCTACGCATTATCCTTGTGATTTTGCCAGAACATCCGAGTGATATAATTCATAGTAAAGATGGAAATCCTGCTTAAGCCAACATCAAACAAGCTCATGGTAGGTAACTTGTGTGATTCTATATGAATCAAACTTGTGACAACTGAAAAGAAACAATGGTGTGATTCTATAAGAGTTAAACTTGTTCCAGGTTATGAATTGATGATTGATGATGAATTTTGAAATGATTAACACTCTTGATGTGTCACAAAACCACTTTAGCAAGTGACACGTCGATTGATTTTCAAATTGATTTTTCTATTCAATCAGTGAGACCTCGTCTTGCTGGTTCAGTCATACCATGTTGTTTGCTTTGAGACGCTCCGGTAATAAGAATGGCTAGTGCAGCTGCGAAACCCTGTCAAGGAAATTCTTCAGAATTCTACCTAATCACAAGCAGTATTTATATTGATCAGCGGGGAACCGTGGTTATTGCAACCGTATTTGACAAAGTGACAAAGATACTCTCGTCCATATCTGTTGATTATCACTAACCTAAACCTGCAGGTACTCCCGATGATTGGTGCAGCTGATTCCCGACGAGTCACGATTCATAGCCACATGCTCATACCCGACCGACAAACATAAAAACATCATGAAAGCTCAAGTACATGTTTCAAGACTTTCGTTACTCTGATACCGTATGTATTTCTTGAAGTGACGATGTATTAAAGTCAAAGAATTTCAAATAAGTTTCTGTCACTCTGATGCCAGCCGTCTATCTCGAAGTGACAAAATGTTAAAGTTAAAGAGTTTTAAGAAAGATGCAATATTAAAGCTTTTTAAGTCAACAATCAAGAAGGGTATGAGCATGTCAGTCCAGAAGTCACCAAGTTCATAAGATGGCAAAGTTTACAAGATGACGTAAAGAGATTATGCTTGGTTGATGATTTCAAGGTGTTCATGATCACATTCAAGACAAGCTAAGGAACAAGCTCAAGACCTAAAGTCTATGATCACTACATCAAACCACAAGATTAATGACTGAAGTTAAACGAGCTCAAGACTAAAGTTAAAGCATAGTATGCTAAGTTTAAGTTTTTGTAAAATGGAGCGACCTCCCTTAGGGGGAGATTGTTAGGAATACGAAATTCCTAGGAAAGTGTCGATCGCTTCCATAGATAACAGTTGTTAGCTCGTTAAGTAATTTTTAGAAACTTACATAGTTAGTTAGCAGAGGCCCATGGATTAATCCATGCAAGACCAAGCCCACGTGCCATTTGTAAGTATAAATACACCTTTCCATGCCTTGGAGAAGTGGTTGGTTGGTTGTATTTTCACATAGTTATGCATTTCATGTTCTTTTCTTTCTCTCTCTAAAATACTTCCTTCCTTCCTACTTTCTCTCTCTAGTTCTTGTTGTTAAAAGATATCTAATGTTCTTTATTGCTCAAGATAGTACTGCTGCAACAACTGTTACAATAACTACTGAAGAAATAACTTTGGCTTAAGCACTTGAAGCATTAAAAACTTCAAAACCCAAGGTGAATGGATTGTTTTTCAAGATCCATCTACAACAACAACAATAACAACAATTTCTTCACAATAATCATAAGACAAGGGTAAAGGAATAATAATAGAAGAACCTGTAAAGCCTATGAAGAAGAAAGTTCAAATCATGCTTGATGAAGAAGATGCTTTAAAATAACAAGCTAAATTTAATGAAAAAGAAAGACTTGCAAGAGAGAAAGCTGAAAAGGAAAAAGAAGCCAATATTGCCTTGACTGAAGAATGGGATGATATTCATGTTAAGATTGAGGCTGATCATGAATTGGCTCAAAGACTGCAAGTAGAGGATCAAGAAGAGTTGTTTGTTGAAAAAAAGGCAAAATTATTTCAACAACTCTTAGAGCAAAGAAGAAAGCACTTTTCTGCTAAAAGTGTAGAAGAGAAGAGGAACAAACCACCAACCCAAGCTCAACAAAGAAAAATCATGTGTACTTACCTAAAGAATATGGAAGGAAAGAAGCTCAAAGACTTGAAGAACAAATCTTTTGATTCTATTTAGAAGATGTTTGAAAGAGCTTTCAAGAGGGTGAATACATTTATAGACTTCAGAACAGACTTGGTGGAAGGTAGTTCAAAGAGAGCAGGAGAAAAGTTGGAACAAAAGAGTACTAAGAAGCAGAAGGTGGATGAGGATAAAGACACAACAGAGCTTCAAAGTCTAATGAAATTCATTCCAGATGAAGAAGAGGTAACAATTGATGCTATTCCTTTAGCTATGAAGTCTCCAAGTATTGTTGTCTGGAAGATCCACAATGAAGGAAAGAAAAGCTATTATCAAATAACAAGAGCTGATGGAAAGTCTCAAATGTACAGGATCTTTAGTAAAATGCTTAAAAGTTTTGACAGGGAAGATTTGGAAGACTTGTATAAGTTGGTAAAAGCTAGATATAGACCAACAAGACCAGTGGAAAGCATGGATTATATGTTATGGAATGATTTGAAAATAATGTTTGAACCACATGTAGAAGATAAAGTATAGAAGCTACAAAACGGATACAAAGTGTTGGAATGGAAGCTGTATGACTCATGTGGAGTACATTTCTTGAGGATGCAGTCTATGAAGATTTACATGTTGGTAGAGAAGAAGTATCCTCTTACACCACCTACAATTATAGATATGCTGAACAAGAAGCTTCAGGTTGATTATTTCAATGAAATGGCATATCAGCTTCTTAAACTTCTCACAAAATAGCTTAAGAATTAATGAAGTGTTTGGAAGCATCATCCTAGTGATTATGGAGCTTTTAAATGAAGAAACTTGATGGTTTTGAAGAAGAATATCAAGTTTAGGGGAGGATTGTTAGGCTTAAAATCCTTCTTAATGCTGCTAGTATTACTGCTGCTCATATCAGAGTTAATGCTTCTCAGTTGTGTTAGTACTGCTTAAGAACTTCAGAGAAAAATACGAAGTGTTTACTACTGCTAGTACACAGTTAGTACTGCTAGTGTAAAGTTACTACTGCTACTACATATTAGTGCTGCTCAAAGACATAGAAGAAAAACTGCTAAGTAGTTACTACTGCTAGTACAAAAGTTACTACTGTTAGTACAAAGTTAATGCTGCTGAAGGAGTTAATGCTGCTAGTAAAGAAGTTAGTACTACTAAGTCAGTTAGTACTGCTTATGTGATTTATATAAGTTATTTGTGTAAAAGATATGTATAACTTATTTGTTTAAAAGATTTGATATTCTTAGGAAAGTATTGTAAGCCGTTTAGGACTCTTTGGTGTATAAAAGGAGTAACTAGGGCATAGAGTTTGATACGAGTCATTCATAGAATTATCATAGCTTCAAGGTCTTTATAACCCTAATACTTTGAGAGTATTCGTATTATTAATAATATTGGAACTTTTGTTTGTTGAATTATATGTTCATATAATTACTGTTTCATTAATAGTTCTTAATACTAAAGATTAGATTCTGCATAATCTTTAATACATTCAAACAAAGTTTCTACTATAGTTGTGTTAGATTTATCTAATATAACTAATCCTTATACAAGCTTAAGGAATTCGTCTATTGAAGTGGGACCAACAATTGATAACCTAATGCACATAACCCATGACCCATGTGAATTATCCATTATCGCCAGTCATGCATGGGTTCCATTACACTATAAGCCACTACAATCCAATGCACATGACCCATGACCCATGTTATTTATCCATTGTCGATCACCAATCATGTATTGGTCGATAACATGATACTATAAGCCACTACAACACAATGCACATGACCCATGACCCATGTTAATTACCTATTGTCACCAGTCATAGATGTGTCATAACATGACACTATAAGCAATTACAACCCAATGAACACGACCCATGACACATGTTAATTACCCATTGTCACCAGCCATTATTGGACATGCATGTTTGTAGTTTGTCATTAGACGAGTTCTTTTTTATGCAGAAATGGACTGCGATTATTAGACAGGCACGCACCAGTATGGATTTCTAAAAGGATCAAGATGTGATTAGGACCGTGCTTAATTTATTACAGGTTTGCACCTGGCACTACTACACAAATGGATATAGAGCCCCCTTAATAGAGCCTGTTTTTTGTGAAAAACATGCTCTAAAGAGATTCTGCCTCTTTTAAACAGGCATAGAGCCATGTTTTCCCGCAGCGAACCGGGCTTTATGTGAAAAACTCTTAGAGACCCATTTTTTGTTTCAAAACCAGGCTCTATTCTTATCATAAAGCCATGTTTTCACTAGAAACACTAGGTGTTATGATGAAAACTGTTAGAGCTGTGTTCCCTTGTACAAAACCAGGCTCTATTCCCACCTCAAACTTTCATTCCTCACATAACTTGGGCAGTTCACCAAATAACATCAAATCCCAAATTATAAAAAGGCGTAACATTTCCCTTTCCAAAATTTCATTCCTCAAAAACTGACTATTTTCCCTCTTTCATATTCACAAAACCTAGCCACCACCAAGGTTTGCCTTCAACCTTACTTACCAAGGTTTCACCAGTGTCACATACCACCACCGCCACCACCGTCACACACCATTCCTCACAACACCAAGCTAGCAACAGGCTAATCGAATTAGGAGGTACCAATATCTACAATTGATGTTCTTTTTCAATTAAACTTTTTAATATTTCATTCATTTTGTTGTTAAATCTGATTATACATGTATATGTTTTTTTGTATTATTAGGTAATTTCTTTGTGTTTATACTTTTTTGTATTGTTAGGTAATTAAGTCTTGATTTTTGAAATGGGTGTTATGTTTTCATAACTTGGGGTTTTGGTTGTGTTTTGATTTCATAAATTGGGGTGTTTGATTATGTTATATGATGTTCAATTGACATTTTTTATATTTATATACTTTAAATTCCAATAAAGGATATATCTCTATATTAGGTATATATATGCTAATTACATGATGATGTATTGCCTAATATTTAATCTCTCAACAAGTTTATAGAATTCTAAACAAACAGTCTGCTTAAGAAAAAAGTAAAATGGTAAGGTCCATATCACAAACATTCTAATCTATTGCTGGAAAACTTATAAACATGAACATGAGAACAAAATCTAAACTGTGAATTAAAAGTGTTGTGTTTTTTTAATAGTGATCTAACAGATCACATGGGTCAAATGGGTCCGAAAACAATATGGAAAGTGTGTTAAACACGATGATTAACTTAATTAAAACTCCCCTCACAACACACAATACACAAAACCCACACCCAAAACACAAACCCATTCCCTAATCCCCCAAAAGTGGTTATGTGTTTGAATGTGCAGCCAATCGCTTTTCGGTATTTATATGCATATGTCAGTACTCATCTTTGTCTTTTTTTGTAGAAAACTATTCCACTGCAGTGGCTAATCAACATACGTGGGTTCTTACATGTAGAGTGCGCATTGTGTTTTCAGGTCTTTTTTGCTTCATTTTGGTTATATTAAGTGGCGACTTTTATTACATAAAGGTCACTTATTTCAGCAGCTACTTCTATGGATGAGGCACGCGCTCGTATTGCTTCTTCTTCGGACGAATGTAGAGTGCGCATTGGTGTTTTAGGTCTTTTTGCTTCATTTTGGTTATATTCACTTATTTCTTTTTTTCTTTTTTTTTGGTTAAATAAAGTCACTTACTTTTGTAGTATATATTGTGTTATGACTAATTATTATGTACTTCTATGTTTTTCCTTACACATTAGGG
>BQNB010073606.1:0-32062 GCA_026074375.1 Tanacetum coccineum
ATGTAATCTTTAATTTGTTTGGTGTTCATTTACGTTGATTGTTGATTTTTAGTTTACGCGATTTAACGTATCGATTAAAATTAAAAGCGAATGCGTACGAGAAAATAAAATAAATAGTAAATTTAAATAGCGTCGTAAATGACCTGAAAATACGAAATGTTAAACAAATGGCCACTAGCAGTACTAACTTGTAGTTAGTACTGCTATGCTAAACACCCCCTTAAAAATACTCAACTTCATTTTAGCTTATGAAATTAAAATTTTATGAACAATTCTCAATTACCAGATATTAATCAACTAAATTATAAGCTAATTAACAACTAAGAACATTAAAACAAGATCAATATGACATAATTAAAGTTATGCTAAATATTTTTGGATTTTTATAGATATTTAAGACAAATTATGAAAAACTAAGATCTAAGCTATAGAAATCAAAAACAGATGATCATTGGCAGGCTATTACGAAGGCTGCCACATCATTGGCAGGCTGCTACAAAGGTTACATGATGTTGTAAAGGCTGCAACAAGGCTTGCTGGCAGCTACGAAGGTTGCCACATAGGTTGCAGCCTATCGCGAAGCCTACTACATCGTTGGCAGGCTGCTACAAAGGTTGCATGCTATTGTAAAGCCTGCAATAGAGGTTGATGGCTGCTACAAAGGCTGTCACATAGGTTGCATGCTACTGCAAAGGCTGCCATATCGTTAGCAGGCTACTACAATGGTTACATGCTGATACGAAGGCTGCCACATCGTTGGTAGGCTACTACAAAGGTTACATGCTGCTAGGAAGGCTGCCATATAGGTGGCAGGCTGCTACAAAGGTTGCATACTGATGTGAAGGCTGCAACACTGCTAAGATGGCAGTAACGCTGCCAAGAAGGCTTCGACATCACTGAGAATGCTTTAACATTGCTAAGAAGGCGTCAATGTTGCTAGGAAGGCTTCAATGTTGTTGGGAAGACTTCAACGTTGCTGGGAAGGCTTCAACGTTGCCCGAAAGGCTTTAACGTTCTTAGGAAGGCTTCAATGTTGTTGGGAATGCTTCAACATTGTTGGGAAAGCTTCAACGTTGTTAGGATTGCTTCAACATTGCTGGGAAGGCTTCCATGTTGTTGGGAATGCTTCAACATTGTTGGGAAGGCTTCAATGTTGTTGGGGTTGCTTCAACATTGCTGTGAAGTCTTCCACATTGCCTAGAAGGCTTCAACGTTCTTAGGGAAGCTTCAATGTTGTTGGGAATGCTTCAAAGTTGTCGGGAAGGCTTCAACATTGCTTGGAAGGCTTCAACGTTCTTAGGGAAGCTTCAATGTTGTTGGGAATGCTTCAACGTTGTAAAGATTGCTTCAACGTTGTTGGGAAGGCTTCCATCTTGCTAAGAAGGCTTCACAGAGGCTATGACTTCGACCTTTCTTCTTAAAACCAACCCCAACAGAGGCTCATATGAAGGTTACCAAACCTTTCTTTTCCAAACAGGCCATAACATAGGCTTCTCTATTTCAACCCAAATGAGGTTGTTAAAATGGTAAACGTAAAGTTTTTTTTGTTGGAGTAAAACCTCATGATTAGAGGTAAAAGTAGAGATTAAGTGGTGTTTCCAAGGATGTCAGGAATTGCGGTTGAATTCGACCATTATTTGTGGAAAACGGTTATTTGACTCTAAAAACAAGACTTATTGTTGCGGGTCCCGCAAGGTTCTGTCAGGAGGGAATTGCAGGTTGTATTCAACCATTATTTGTGGTAATGGGGTTATTTGACTCGGAAATTCAGTTACTTTATTGCGTTGCGGGGGCTTTGAGAGGGAGGGTCCAGGAATGGCGCCAATATAATGTGCAAAAAAGACGGATTAATTCTTTTTCCTTTAACAGCTTCCTTTTCCGATGGTCGTTTTTGATCGGTGGAAATAATATGGGTGGTGTATTGGGTTTGATGAATGGTGTGGTGATTGTTGTGGGTGCGCATCAGATGCGAGTACAAGGGAGTACATATAGTGTACAGAAGTTTACATTGCATATAAAATATATGAAGACACTACATTAGAGGGATCCATTATAGGTTAGGGGAGGAATACCCTCGGGTGAAGAGCCATCATGCCGGGCACAGAAAAAAAAGAACATACCCCTCGGGAAGCCAACGCCGAAATACGGTTCGTGTGAATCAGTCAGAATAGATAAGGAGAACAATTGAGTCATGGGTTGATTATGCTATTGAGGAAGTCAATGAGGGATTGGGGAAGCGAGGCGGGAAGTTCGAGGAGGATGGTCGAGGAATATCTGTGTTAAAAGGTAGGGTTTAGCTTACTTACATCTGTGGATGGCTCTTCCTATTTATAGATATCTTTTTTGTTTTGAGAAGTAGGAAGGCAGAGTTTCTTGTTTAGAAAGGTCATGGCAAGAGTGAGTCGCATGGGTTTGGGTGGTAGTGGGTGGTAGATGGTTTGTTATGGATGATATGCCTCTTTTTGATTTGACTGGTCTTTCCTTGACAACTTCTTTGGTGGATGACCGAAGCTATTTGGGACGATGAGATAGACTCACAGGTGTTCTGTTGAAAGGGTTAAGTGTTCCCATTGTTTTGTAGGTTCAGAGAGGCTTTGACGCAGGCTAGGCAATGACCTTTAGGCTCCGGTGATAGAGGGCCATTTCTACGGGGCCTTTTTTTAAAGGACGAAAGGGGGGGGTTGGGTACTTTTATTTCTGCTGTTCACTCCTTCGAGGGGAAGTGGGTCTTCTTCCCCAAATCTATATAGAGGTTAGACTCTGTGAGTTGTTTTCGTGTTGATGTGTGTGGTTGCTATGGTTTGAGGCGGTTCCTTTGCTGGTAGCCATTATGATAGAGACGTTTTACAGCCAACAATTATGTTAGTTTATTTTTCCTCATACATTCAAATAAAATCAAATCTAGAGAACGCGATCGCTTCAATAATATTTTTAACATAGAAAAACAGAACAGAGAAACTTATACCCCCTCCACCGCTCCTACATCAAATTACCCCATTATGTCATAATATGAGATATTATTATCTATCTATAATTATTTTAATAAGTTTCATAAAAAAATTTCATGTAGACTCATATTATAATATAAAGAAATTATTTTATTCATCTATATAATACTATATAATATTTATTTTATCTATTAAATTATAACCCTTTAAATTCAGACTCATTCTAACAAAATCACATAATTAAATATAATTATATTTTTTTTATTTTAGTATCATTTACTCTAACCATTCTTCAGAAGTATAAGAGAATATCGATAAATATCGCCACTCACCACTCGCCTCCCCCACCCCCCCTCAAGCCCGACATTTAAAAATGCTATTTATAATCTTAAGGGTACATTTTTAATATTATATTTTGATTTTCCTACACGCGTCAAAGAAGACAACTCTTCTCTCGCTGGTAGGTTAGTAAAAAACATTTGGAAGAGGTGATATAAGATTTTAATGTGGGTTTCTAATATACTTTTTTTTGTGTGTGATATAGCACCATTTTTTATAGAAACTTACAATTCACAGTATTGAATATTAATACCTTGTGATACCCCCCCCCCCCCACATGTACAGAGAGAGGTGTGAACATTCAGAGACTAGATCCGCAACGTCCCATTCCATATTAAAAATATAGATATTTGTATCTATGAGGAGGGCTCGATGTGTACGGTTAGTGTGACTTCACCACCTGGCCCCCCCCCCCCCCGCCCCGCCGCCCTGTGAGATAATTAGTATGATTAGAGAGGGTAGGAGTGGGGTATTCCGGCACGACTGCAGTTGAATCGAGTTTCCTTTAGCAGGGTTTGGTTGTGGGGGTATGGGCGTGCCTCATGTGGGGAAATCTAGGAGTACACTTGGGGGTGGAGTGGGGTACTTGGGGGTTACCGAATTGGGGAGGTTGCGTTTTGGTGTATGGGTAGGTTGGGGTTCGGAGCTGTGGTTTGGGTGAGTGTGGGTGGTCGGTACTTGGGGGGTTAATTTGGTAGGGGGTACTCTGTTTTGTCGGGGACATTATTGGGTGTTTCCTCAAGGCATGATATTGTGGTGAGCATAGGCTTTATTCACTTTAAAACTTCTGCTTTGATCAATGGAACCTTACACTTTCACTTCTTTATTGAGCCCCTTTGATGAAATAGTTAGATAGAATAGATTATAGAATGACTTAGATAGAAACATCATTGATTTGATGCCAAAGAGGGACACAGAGAAGAGAAAGAAGAGGCATGAAGGCAGAAGGAAAGCAGTGAAAGAGAGTCTGACAGACAAGATAGTAATATGTAATCATTTTAGATGCGACATGATGAATGACTGTAGTTGTGGTTGTTGTTGTGCCTGAGCGAAGACCCCAGCAGGTTTTGGGGGGGGGGGGGCGCTGGTGGGGGGGATTGAGACGTGGTTGGTTTAGTTCTTCTTTTCTAGCCTTCAGTGTCATCGTATGTGCTTTCGGTGGTAGTTGTGGTCTTGTTGGGTTTGGGTAGTCTGTTAGCTCTTCTATTTCGGACATATTCGGTTGTTGTTTGTTTTTTGTTTGTAGAAGTAGAAATGATAATAAATACCCCACATACTCAATAACGTACTAAACCATTCTTTCCCCAAAGCAAGAGAAGAAAAGAGGCGACCACCAGGGCCCCAGACAGTGTTGGCCCCCCCTAAAGCAAATAAGAAAGCATAACACCAATATAAGAGGTCCCACAACAAGCTACACCCCATAAGCATATATAAATTTCATAGTTATATATATAAAGTGTATTTAAAAAATCCAATAGTCGTTCTTCATTGGTGAGAATACTTATCTTGTGTACTTTGTCCAATTATTAGAATTGTGCCGGTAACAAACCACCAAGACTGAACCATACTAAAATAAATGAAAAAAAAAAAATAATACTTATTAATATATTATAAAAATATTTATTATAAAACAAAAAAAAATAAGAATATTTAATAAAAAATAATAATATCAAAAAAATCAGCTTGGCAATTGTGTCTGTAAACTCTGTTTTAAATTTATTCCCAGGCAAAAAAGTTTGGGGGCAATGGTGGTGTGGACACTGCCCAAGCTAACCAAATAAAAAAAAATTAAAAAAAAGGCACGTGCATTTTACCAGAAGTGAGATTAGCTATATGTAGCTAGCTAGTGGTTCTCTTCATATTTGCTCTGCTAGCCTTTGATACGCTTATATGGGTTGGTGTCTGTGTGTTCCCCATTTTTAATCCTCTCTTTACATTACAAAGACAGTACATGGGCAACTATTTTTCAATGTTTATGATACTTACACATAATGGAGTATTTAAATCAGATGTAAACCAATTGGCTAGGGACTGAAGTTTTCACTCTTATAACTTGGGTGCCTCCAAATATTAACCTATTGTCGATGGTTTGTGTTAGGTAATCACTGTGTACTGTGGTATGCTACGTGTTTAATATGGTGTCTCGCGGGGAAAAAGAAAAAGAAAAGGTCTTTTTGTGAGGAAAAAATAAAAGAAAAAGAATAATAAGAGTAAAGGATAAACAAGGATGCAAACCCAACATTTCTCTCGCGCTATGCATCCAACAAGGTCAAAGTATTGCTCCTCGTTCGATTTAACCAAAGAACCTCGGGCAACCACTCCACTCGGGGGTTTAGGCAACCCACTAAATTGGCTACTTGACTATTTGTCCGGCCCGCCAACATCTAGCTTTCAGGAGGAGACGCGTTTAGATTCTATAATGCGTATGTTTTGTTACATCCTTCAGCTGCCGGGAGGGGACGTTTCCGGAGCGGAGACTTCCCACCTAGTACACCATATCTAGGGGGGGTGGGACTAGATAATCATATTCAATCTAACGTTTTGGAGGGTGTGGTCGCGTGGTGGTCATTTTGGACTGAAGTTTCCTCCTATAACCTTGGTGCTCCAATCTACCAATGTCGCGGTTGTAATGTAATCATGTGGTGTGAGGAAAGAAATAACAAAGGAAACATGGATGCAAACCCAACATTCTCGCTATGCCACCAACAAGGTAAAGTCTTGCCCCCTTGATTTAACAAAGCACCGGCACCACTAAATAGGCTACTTGACTATAGCCAGCCCGCAACATCTAGCTTTAGGGACCGGATTAGATTCTATAATGGTATGTTTTGCTTCACATCCTTCGGAGCCGGGATCGACCATTCAATTAACGTAGGCAGGGGTCATTATACATTCTGCATAAAAAGGCAAAGCTATCATAGAATTGGGTCGCTCCTACCCAAAGAGGGCACTCAACCGAGGTATGCTCAGCTGTGGTTCTTTGATACCCACAATAGTAGGGAGCCTGATCAAAATGTTAGATCAGAACAGTGCCATCGCCAAAGCATTTCGAATGGCAAGGGATTGGTGTCATTCACATACTTCTGTGAACGTGGAGTTGCGCCTGCTATCCGAGAGAACAAACTCAAGGCAATATAACGCACCAACTGTTGTAGAAGTTGTTTCCCTGATTACAAACGATTTTGGGGACGGCGAACCTACAAGAGATATCATTGTAAACAAGAAAGATAGTAGACTGAAAAGGATTTCAGAGTTACACTCGTCCTACATGGCACTCCAATATCCTTTGTTATTCCCATATGGAGAAGATGGGTATCATGATAAGATTATGTATCATACTAACACATGGAAATGCAAAACCAGCAGAGATTATATCATAATGAAAGAGTATTATGCATACGTTATTCAATACAGAAAAGAACAAGGAACGACTCTACTTAGAGGAGGGAGGATATATCAACAGTATTTGGTAGATGCATACACTACCATCGAAGAACAAAGACTTAGTTGGACGAGAAATAATCAAGACACCTTGCGTGTAGATCTGTACCACAATGTGTGTGATGTCGTCACAAGGGGTGACACAAACGCGACAAGCCTTTGAAAAAGGATCGTTCTGCCCCATCCTTTTACAGGCTGCCCAAGGTATATGATGCAGAACTACCAATATGCAATGGCTTTATGTCGTGAATATGGTAACCCATATTTGTTCATCACATTCACTTCTAACCTAAAGTGTCCCAAAATATCTGAAATGCTTGCATACATCCCTGGACAGAGAGCCCATGATCGTCCGAAAGTAGGGACCAGACTCTTTAAACTCAAGCTGACTGAATTATTAAATGACCTCACAAAGAACCAGGTTTTTGGAGAGTCTCGCGCAGGTAATAAACCTTAACTGCAACATGATAGGTTGTCTGTTATTTCTATGTAATTGAATTCTAAAAGCGCGGTCTGCCCCACGCGCATATTCTGCTATAGCTCGAAGAGCATGATAAATGCAAGACTCCAAGCAACATAAACGATATAATTTCAGCTGAACTACCATCGCCAATGGACGACCCAGCGGGATACAAATCTATCACCGACTATATGTTGCATGGACCCTATGGAAAGGGTGCTGCATGTAACATAGAAGGAAAATGTTCAAAACACTTTCCAAAGACATTTTGCACGGAAACAATAATTGATCAAGACGGATATTGTTTGAAATTTTGCAATTTTAACCCTAAGGAAGCAAAACTAATTTTCCTAGAAACTATATGATAAAAGAAAATTTCCTAAAAAAGAATTATATTTTTTTGATTATTTTTCTATTTTTTATGATTTTTTAAAGTTTTTAATAAAAATAAATGTTTAAAAATACTAAACTAATTATAAAAATTTTGAAAAAATTATAGAAAGTAGCTTGAACTAATAGGAACCTAGGAAAAATAAGCTTGGTTACACAGCTTATCGAATAAGCTTAAACAGCTTATTAAACTAAAAGGGGAAAATGTATACAAATATTAAATTTTGTGAAGCTATAACGAAAAAGACCCCAGGGCACGTTGGTAGTGAGTGTGTGTTGTGAGGCGTTTATAAAGGGTGAGGATGTTGAGGTCGGGGGTTCGAGCCTTGCTCACCCCCGATTTCCATCTTCCCCTTTTTTTATTTTTGAAAACTTATAAAAACAAAGTTGTAGACAAGCTAAAAATAAGCACTTTTACTAAAAGAAATTATTTTTGAAAAGCCCTAGATAAGCTGTAAAACAGCTGAAAACATGACAGACAATACTTAACTTTATTTTTGGTTTTTTTAGAAAACTTTATAAGCTACAAAACTAAATAAGCTGATGGCAAAGAATTATAAGCTAATTTTATACTAATCCTAACCTAGTAAGCTAACATGGATAGAAATAAGATCCAAAAAGACAAGCCATAAGCTGAAATTCCAAATAAGCTTTTATATGAAAACTACAAACCAAACAGACCCTAGGCAGACTTTGAGCTTAAAATTAAGCTAACTAACAAGAACTTTAAGCAAAACAGCTTATACCTACTTAGAGCTTATCCTAAAGACTACTTAAAAATGCTTTTGAAAGGTATTTTGGAAAACAAAAGCTCATTGAAAAAGCTACTTGAAAACAGACAGATTGCTCAGAACAAGCTGAGTTTTGGTTTGGTTAGAAAATGAAAAATGCTTAATTTTGAGCTTAAAAACAGATAAGCAAATAGGCTACTTTTTGAAAACTAAATAAAAACAGATGAAATATGACCCTAGACTTATTTGAATGCTGAAAATCAAAATCTAAGTACTACTTTTATTCTATAAAAATTGAACTTGACAAAGCTACTTTTTCCTAAATTACCTACTTATGCAGTTTTAACCAAATTGACCCATACTTAGAACTAGTGAATGCAGACCTAAGAGACTTATTTGGACACTCTAAGAACTCAAAACTAAGACTAATGAATGTACTTTTATCAGCTAAAAACCAAATAAGCTATAAATCCAACTTTTACTGACTTAATAGATCTCAGATTCAATTATTAAGCTAGAAACCCTATGAAAACTTGATATCAAACTTCAAACTACCTAGAATTCTTACTAATCATCCTATAAATGAAATCTAACTTCAGAATTAAGAACCTAAGGATCACAAACAACAGCAACTCTAAGTTAGAGTTGTTGTGCCAAACACCCCTTTATTTTTTCAAAAATCATATTTAAGCCTTGAAAATTTAAAATCAATGAACAACACTTATCTACCAGATAACAAACAGCTATGACAGACCTTATGAACATTTAACAACAATCAAATAAGCCAGAATCATTAAGCTACCAACTATGCTACTTATTTTTGGATTTTTATAGATATTTAAGACAAATTATGAAAAACTAAGATCTAAGCTATAGAAATCAAAAACAGATGATCAAACATAACTAATAAGATATAATAATCAATTATAAGCACAAATAAGCAAGTAGATAAGCATAATAAGCAGATTCAAACTAGAAAATTAAAGACAGTGAAGATAAAAGAAGACTTACAAAGGCCTTAGCTAAACAAAGGCTAAATAAGCTCAAAGAGCTGTCTACAAGCTCTAGCTTATCACAAGGATAAGCTAGTTAAGTCCTATGAGCTCATCCATTGCTAGCTCATCATCCAAATAGCTTAATCCCATTTAGCAAAGGTATTACTCTGATTTTAAAAGTTTTAGTTTATTAAATGACTACTTTGAGCTCAATCTGAGCTTATAGACTCAGAGAGCTTATTAGAGCTTATGTAACAGTAACTAAAAACATTTGAGTTATATAAAAGCTTTAAAGTAAAAACAGATTGTGAAAACTGAAATTTTAATTTTATTAATACTCAAAACAGATTACAAGACTTGAAAATTGAAATTACAAGAGCTTAAAAAGGAAATTACATTTTAAACGAAAAATTACATAAGCTACTTAACTAAAAAAATACAGGGAAAAGGAGATGATGTGTGTGAGGAGCAAGCTTGTATTTATAGTTGCACAATAAAGCTTCTAGGCCATCCAGTTAGTTAGATGCTCTCTTTGATCATGGCCTTTCAATCTTTTCCCATCATTGGATCCTAACTTTGAGCCGTTGGATTAGATTTGATCACACGGATTGCCAACATGGCATTCCGTGTGTCAGTCCATTTGTGCTTCTTTTACACTCACTTTAGTGTAAAAATCCATTTCCCCGTGTGTCTCTTTCCATGCCCGCGTGTCAGACCTTTTGGGTTTTAGCCAATGAGAGACTCTCATGATGTAAAACTTTGCCACATCACTGCTTGGTACTTGAATTATTCTTCCACGCTGTCAATTTTGATTTACCCCTTGTTTTGAGCATGTGGTAAAATGAAGAAGAAGATAAACAGTAACAACAACATTTCGCGCCCTTTTTTTTACTTATAAGGGTGCGTTTAATTTCTTTTGACCCGGGTTATACTCGTTGACTTTGGGCTTATATATAAAGATTGGGCCTGGGTTTGTTTTTGGGTTATTATAAAGAATATAACGAGTGTTAACTCTTTATTTATTAAAGAGTTAACACCGTTAGGGCTTAGGGACCATTTTTGCAATTTGGTTTATTTAAGGGGCTGATTTGGGTAATTTGAGGGTTTTTGTCTTCTTGTAGTTGACCAATGTTGACCAATGGTTGACTTCGGTTGACCTCGAAAGCATTCTCCCGGCTCTTTGTACACTCTATCCGCTCCCGTGTCTGTGTTTGTCCGGTTTTGACCGTTTTCTTACGATATTTGCATTATCCATACCTACACAATCACAAAGACAAAACAAGCAATATACAAGCATTTTAAGCATAATTTTATCTTTTATGGGTCATTTTTGATATAAAACGGATATGTGTTTTCACACATATTACTGATTGAGGCGAGTTCTCGTAGCCCTACTTTTTACTGTTTTTTCGTTGGGGGAAAATGATACTCAAATGTGTTTTGAAATGTTTTGAATTGAACTGTGTGAAATGTGGTTTTATTTTTAGGACAAGATATGTGCTTATGACTGCTATGTGAATAGCATGTGCTGTGTGATTGATTGGATCGGAGGGGTACGCCTATCTTGGTATTTTATGTGATTATTGGAGCGGATGGGTACGCCTACCCAGGTTTGTGTGAGGTCCTGCCCTAATATAGTGCTCCAGCTGGTAGGCCCTTTAGGTGCGTAAGTGACATATGGTGATTGATTTGATGATTTGGTATGCATATATTCACTGTCATATAACATCGTTATACCAGTAGACAAGCTCGATTCAATAGATTCTTGCAAGTCACTACCCGCAGAGCTGTTTGAGGTTGACTCTGGAAGGATTTCCATTCGTCACTGTAATCTAATAAAGAGTGTATACATTGACCTGATTCTGACAAGATCTCATGGATTATGCTAGGACTCTGACTCTTTGTTACCAAATGTTGTTTAAGGGTGAACAACAAGTGTTATACATGGATTGTGTCCTAATGAGATTTATAATGATGATATCTTCTGGCTCTAGACTCGATTTATGCATTTTGTTTTTAGTACTCGGAGGCTGGAGCTGACTGCCACCTATTTAATATCAACAATCTCGAAGTGAGATGTCGATAGATAACGTGTGTATCTCCGTGACAAATAAGACAAGTTTCTTTTGAGAGAAACTCGAATGGATGGGAAGTGTTGTGCATTGCATCACTGGGTCCATGACGTCTTTCTTTAATACCAACAATCATCTTTGTGACTTTGATAGATTATGTATTGACCCGGATTCTGCCTAAGTTGTGTGGAGGGCTTTTTTCTTTTCACCCTTTATCCATACATTTCTTTTTAATTCTTCAACCCCTTCAATGCTTACCAAAACGTCATCACTAACACCTTGTTGTGATTGTTCCAGTGTTAGCTCAATATTAGTTGGCATTTTTCCCTTTTACTCATTCATGTCCAATCATACCTAAGGACTGCTATTTCTAACTATGGAGTGTCCTTGGGTAGATCCCTCCGGTTCTAGTTGGATCATAGGACTAATACCTAACCTTAACTACCTTATGACTTCATCGACGTCGTGAGTTAATTGGTTGTTGGGTATAGAGATCGAACCATAAAACCTTTGATACAAACATTTTGAAATACTCCCCCTACACATATGCTACGAGATTCGAAATTGTTTTGCATATGAAGGAAAGAGTTGCACTTAGAATCTTAAAGATCACATTCTTTTATATCACATTTTAATCATACTTTCTTCCCTTATTTAAAATAATAAATCTCTTAGTATTTGAAATACCAATTGATTAAAATTTATAACATGAAAAGTTTCATGGGGAGAAAAATTATACAATGATATTGCATGAATTCATTTTTCTGATAGCTCCCCTTCAACACAGTATGTGGGATACCACTAATTTTTAAAACTTGACACTACAAGGAAAAAATGATATGACACCACAAATATGTTGAAGACGGAGTGAGATGCCTTACTGAATAATGTATATTATTAATTGACATTATAATTTCTGCATTTTAATTTCACGAAATGTTTTTGGATACATAAAATTGACATTTATGAGATGTACCCAAAAAACATTAAAATGCTTTTGGTTTTAAAAGCCAAAAATGCTAATTTCTCCTACAAAAATGTCCTACAAATCCTCCTACACACAAGATCCTGACACATGGCGGAACTGACGGTTTGGATTTGGAGAGAGAATAAGTAGAAAAAATATATATTATATGATTGTGTGTAGGAGGATAAGTAGGTTGCTTTATAGGAGGATTTAGCAATGCTATTTAAAAGCTCCCCCTCAAAGATTGATCTACATAAATATGACATTTTGAGAAAAATTGATACCACAATTTTTTAAACTTATTTGAGGAAGAGAGTGTTAAACACACAATTTTAACAAATATCACTTTTTTATGGAAAGATACCACAAATTATATTTTCAACAATTTGACATTGAAAGTTCTTTTTGAAAAATTGTGTTCAACGATTTTTTTTTAAAACTATGATAGAAGACATCTCGCTACAATTTTTAGTAGTAAGCGCACTATTCGTACACTCACCCTAACATTTTATTCTGGTGTTTACGGTCTGTATTATCGGTAATTCCATAATATGAGCTCGGATACTGTTATGAAGATTGTCTAGACCCAAGACCCGAGAAATTTGACTTTCTCTTGACACCTTGATAAGAGTATCTTTGTAACACCCCCAAAAATCACAACGCAGCGGAATACCACTTGGGGTGCTACTTCATAGCATAAAGTACAAGTTACAGAAAATGACCTAAGTGAGACGTTTTGAAAAGTCAACCATTCGATAAATTTTATAAAATGTCAAAGTTACAATAGGTCCCATTTTGAAAATATAATAGAACATAATTTTTTTTTAACTATTCGAATGGGTAAAAATAATTAATAAAGCTTCAAAAATATATTTTTATCCTCGCGATCTCGAATGCTCCCACTGTTACTAGCTAGCTAATGATAAAACCTGAGAAAATACAAGCAAAAACTGTCAACAATAATGTTGGCGAATAACAATAGTTTAAAGTAAAAGCAATAATGAATTACTCAATTAATTTTTCATGTAAGAAAAGTTCGTTGTAGCAACAGTTTAAAAGTATTGATAGTCCGGAAATCCAAGTAGTGATTCAAAACATCAGTTATGTTATTAAAAACAATAACAGTATAGTGGCCACAATGAGTTATAAAAGTAAGTTGTAGACAAGAGAAACAAAATTCAACCAAAGTCCAAAAAAACTATAATTATGTGCACAAAGCTCATGACCCCGAGCTTACCAGTATTGCAATCAATGCAATGGTTAAAGCTTCTCACATGGTAGGATGTCCTGCAAAAACAACCTTAGAAATACTACAAAAATGTAATGCGTCCTTTTTGTACATGGCAACAAGGTTAAATACTCGGACGGGCGGATTGTCCTTCCCGAATAGATCTATTCATAACATCTCAACTGCTTGCTACAATCGCATATTACGTTCATGAATCGGAGGGGTACTTAAATTTCCAGTGTTGTAATTGTAGGCATAATATTCAGATTCAAGGCAATAAATCTGGATATGCATACAACTTGTAAAAACACTTTGTCCCACTATAAAACAAGTAATGGTTTTCAAAACTCAACAGTATTCCATATATTAAGGTAATGTCAATGATCTCAAATCATGAGTAAGCAAATCAAAACTTTAAGTAAATTCCATGAGTAAACAACCAATTTATAAAAGTCATGTAGTAAGCAAGTAAAATAGCTTTGGGAAAAAATTAGTCAAAGTAACGCTTAAAGGTATGTAGAAATCAATATGTTTACTTGGTAAAACAAGCATGTATTCTCACCCCGAAAACAGTTTATGAAAATCATTATAAAGAGAAAAGGAGGGGCTGTGAATTCTCCTTAAATGGAAGTATCGAACAAGAAACTCAACAAGGAGAGAACGGCGACAACGTCTCAACCGCGACCTATAACAATGGTGCACGATTTAGAAGAATATATAAATTATAAGCAAATGCATAATTTGCATAAGTATATGAAAATATATATCGACATGAATGTAATCTTATACCATAGAATCCATGTGTGCGTCTCAACTTACTTATTTATACCCACTTAGATGATCCGCCTTATGTTTAACTCCATTTTAACCCATTCCGACTAATATGTAATTTTAATGAAAATTGCCCATTTTGACCCATTATCAAGATTAAGACATCTAAATGCGAACGAAAGCGAAATACTATCCTATTAGTTGTAATTTCAGCTTTAGTTAATATATTTTACGCCTAATCATTCTTCATAACGCTAATTGACCATTAAAAGAAGGGTAAAAGCCATAAATTACCAATGTACTTTCTAAAATTTCCCGACTTGAACCCTTTACTTTTTTATTAACACCGAAACCCACGTACTTTCAAATTTTTAACCGACTTGAACCAAACGTTTGTACCGTTAGTTATTATGTGGCAACGTTAGTCCATTTAGCTAACGATCGCTTTGCAGCGTTAGTCCTTTAACAATTATTTTCCTTATATGATTTTTTACGTTTTTGTCCAGTTTTTACGATTTCGTCTTGTTTTTTACGTTTTCGTCAGTTTTTTTGCGTTTTCGCCCCTTTTTTACGTTCTCGCTCGTTTTTTACGTTTTCGTCCGGTTTCTTATGATTTCGTACGTTTTATTACGTTTTCGTCCGTTGTTTTACCTTTTCGTCCCTTTTTTACGATTTTGTCATTTTTTACGATTTCGTCTGTTTTTTTACGATTTCGTCTGTTTTTACGTTTTCGTCCGTTTTTTACGTTTTCTTTCGATCTTTTACGTTTTCGTCCGTTTTTTACGTTTTCGTCACAAACGAAAACGTAAAACTAGACGAAATCGTAAAAAATGGACGAAAACGTAAAACAACGGACGAAAACGTAATAAAACGTACGAAAGCGTAAGAAACCGGACGAAAACGTAAAAAACGGGCAAAAACGTAAAAAAGGGGCGAAAACGCAAAAAAAAACAGACGAAAACGTAAAAAACCAGACGAAATCGTAAAAAACCGGACGAAAACGTAAAAAACGAGCGAAAACGTAAAAAAGGGGCGAAAACGCAAAAAAACTGACGAAAACGTAAAAAAACAAGACGAAATCGTAAAAACTGGACAAAAACGTAAAAAATCATATAAGGAAAATAATTGTTAAAGGACTAACGCTGCAAAGCGATCGTTAGCTAAATGGACTAACGTTGCCACATAATAACTAACGGTACAAACGTTTGGTTCAAGTCGGTTAAAAATTTGAAAGTACGTGGGTTTCGGTGTTAATAAAAAAGTAAAGGGTTCAAGTCGGGAAATATTGGAAAGTACGTTGGTAATTTATGGCTTTTACCCTTAAAAGAACTTCGCCAAGTTTGACTTTTTATTATATATATATATCCTTAAATCTGACATGTCCGAAACGGCCAGCTAAATCATATTTTCACGACTCGGACTCCAAAAAATTTAATGTAAAACGACGTTTCGGACAACTTTTTAGTTTTAGCTGAGACCCGAAACCCAACAGAAAATGACCAAAATACCCCTGCAAGTTTCTACAGAAACTTGCACCTTTTTCTAAAAATTATGAAGCATTTAATCATAAGTTTTTGACCCGTTTAACATGCGTTTTAGACTTAGATATCCTCGCGTAAAGGTAAAACGGCATTTTAAACAACTTTTTAGTTTTACCCGAGACTCAAAACTCGACAGAAAAGGACGAAAATGCCCCTATATCAGATCTGATGCAAACTAAAAAAAGAAAAACGCAGATTTTATTTTAAGCTTTTCGACCCGTCATTGCGCATTTTTAGACTTAGTTATCCTCGCGAAAAAGTAAAACGACCTTCCGAACAACTTTCATGTTTGGGCCGAAGGCCGAAACGGACCAGAAAATGACGAAAAGGCCCCTTTTCAGATCTGACAGCAACCGATATTTTTAAATTAATGCAGAATTTTGGCAACATTTTCTAGGCGTCTTTTGACCCTAAAAACTTCGTTTTTGAGAGTTACGGGTCGTGCCTTATATCGAAACGAAGCTTGGAACGTCCTTTATCATAATTTTAAGACCAATTTCTGTTTTAACAATTTTGACTTTGCCGAAATAGACGGTCAATTTACTAACCTAAACGGGTAGCTTTAAACCCCTTCAAAACTCTAATTTTTTGCATCACAAACATCACCAATACCCTTAAACTAGCCTAACTCCTTCTACTAACACCTCAATTCAATGATTCAACCTCAAAACATCACATGCACAAGGATCCATGGATTCTAAGTATAATTTTGTACACATGCATACATAATAGAAATTAATCAATACAAATATGTAAAGAAAACACTTACAAACAATGGGGAATGAAAGAAAGAAGATCAAACGCAAACCCTCTTTATCAAAACCAAAACCACACCATTTTATCAAAACCCTAACTTTTAATCAATCAAAACATTGTAGAAACACTTGCAATTGAACCCTTATATCACCAATTGAACACAAAATCAATGAAATCCTTCAAAATCAAAACCTTAAAAATCAAGAACTTTAGAAAAATCTTTTCCATGTTGATTATTATTGTAGAGAGTGATGGGGATTATTGTATTAGTGATGATTAAGTGATTAGAATCAAGTGGGTAGAGTTTTGATGATGATTTGTTGATGTTGTGTTGTTGCTGTGTCGTACAGAGGAGAAAAAGGAGAGCAGAGAGAATAAAATTTTCATATCAGTATTGTGTGTGTGTTTGTGTTTCACTAAAACACTTTATATAGTATACATTGACCTTCCTTTTTGTCTAATTTGACTTCCATGTTTTATAAAATATAAGGAGTGTTTGGTTTTTAGTTTTGTTGGAGTTTAAAACAATTAAAGGGGTGTTTGGTACATATATTTTTTTATACTACATTATTTTGATTTAAAACACTTAGTTAAAATATTAAAAAGTGTTAAAGTACTATTTTTGACACGGTTTCGGCAAAACGCGAGAAAAGTAGAATAATACTAAAATAAAAATAATTAAGCTTCCGAAGCTAAAATATGAAATTATCGATTTCTCAAACGTTAAAACGAATAAGTATTCAGAGCACGACTTGCGAATAATTAAAATGGCGATTTTTACCAAATCGACTAAAAATAATAAAATAAATTCCATAAAAATTGGAAAATAGAATTAAGGCTCGGTTAAAATATTGACCGTAAAATACGAGATGTTACAATCTTTAAAGATACACTTTCCTTACAGTAAGGTCCGAGTTATGTACTAAAATGTACATAAGTCATTAAGAAAATTTAGAAATGACATGTTTTGAAACGTTTGAACTCTTGCTCGAACTTCATTTACACACCCGTGTCAATGTTAATCGACATTTGTAGGTACGTAAATGTTATCGATTCCAAGAGACATGTCGAGAAGATTCTTTTTTGTATTTTTGAAATTTTTCTGATTTTGTATTTGATTTTTATATGTTTTATATTTTTGTATTTTCTTTTTGTTGGTTTTATATTTTTGTATTTGGTTTTTCTCATAAATATTTACATGTTTTCCTCAGCATTGACATTTGTTGGTGGATTAATCGGTTCTGATGTAGGTGGAGCATTCAATGTAGGTTGTGTGTCGTGTTGTGTAGAATTATCAAAGAGAGCGGAAGACTTTGACACACTTGGATTTCCTGCATTGAAGTATTCTTCGTACATAGGACTGAATAGTAATTCCAACTCTTGTTGTGATGTAGCTGTCTTTTCTGCTGGAGGAACAACTTTTGGAACCAGCTTTGAACTAGACGGTTCATTGTTGTGGTCGTGAATTCCGAGTTCTGAACTGTTATGAGCCAGAGTCTTAACTTGTTCATGTTCGAGATTCAAGTAAATTCGCCTTGAAGCCTCCTACGCTTTCTGTGTGTATAAGCTTTCTCGCAGTAACCAAACTCTGAGTCCTTCCTTTTTAGGATTGAAAGATGTACCTGCACTTAAGTTAAGAGTATCTGCACTGACATCAAGAGTTTGTTCGCATTCATATTGGTTAGTGATATCTTCATTTGAACCATTTGTGGGTTCACTATCAACCTTGGTTGTGCTAGAGGTGAATATCTTTCCAGTAGGAACCCACCTAAGACCAACTGTTTAGAAAATTCTACCCGGCGATTTCCACCGAGGACAAGATCTAGGAGTCATTGTTTTCTCATGCACAATGATAGTCTTTTTTATTGAAAACCTATGTCTTGCATAGATTTATCTTTCTGATTTCTTTGCAATACTTATTTGTTCTACGGGTTTGTATCTTGTTGTTGTCTTATGAGATGGTACCATAGCACGTGAGTTGACATCATTCAGGAATTTTGTTACACAAGCATCATGATTGTCATTAAATACACATTTCTGACATGTCGAGCAAAGAAAGTGTTTTGAGTCAGAAAAATTTCTACGATCTATTGAAGTGTTCTGCTTATGGGCAATCTTTGTCGTTACGCAAACTACTCTAGATGTTGGCCATTTCCGAGAATTTGGTAATTGATCCTATGGGTTTGGTTTCTACCATTTAAGCTGTGCTTTGGTCTACCAAAAGGCATTCAATAGTCTTGAATCCTACGCTTTCTTGTGTCTTTTTCTTAGCTTCCTCTAGGTAGTGATTATGAACCATGTCATTTGAGTTATACCTAGATGAGCTAGGTGCAATCATGTGATGAGGTTTTGCAAAGGCAGATTCTCTTTCCCTAGGCTAATAATGTGTAGTGACTGGTTTTGGCAAATCGTTGTTCACATGATTTTGAAGATTTAGGTCGTTCAGATTTAAACGCAGTCAGTTATCTAACAACGGATTGATTTCTGAGTGGATGTAAAATCGGTTTCCCCAAGATTGATGATTTTGCAATCTTAGTATTAACACTATTTCCTTTTAATTTTTTTAACTCATTTTTTAATGCTGCAATTGCAAATCCTTTTTCCTGAAGTTGCGCTTTGAACTCAGCATTTTGAGCAATCAAAGAAGTTGTGTGTTTTATAGTCTTAGCTCTCGTTGTCTTGATAGAATTAGGCGGTTCTTTGTAATGCCTTGTCAAAGTCTCATTTTCCTTAAGTAATTTAGCCACTTTTTGGTCCAATTCGATGTTTATTGTTTTAATTGCATCTATGTCATGTTTAACCTTGGCTTCATTACTTTTCTCTTTCAAAAATTGACTCTGTTGCCCTGATTTTAAAACATTGTTTTGTAGTGGTAGTTCAAGATTAATACAGTGTGCTTCGAGTTTTACAAAATCTTTTTGAAACTAGGCAACGGTCTTTTAAGACAAATATTTTTAGAATCAAGAGATTGATTTGAGAGTTAAGTTGTCTTGTTATTAGTTAATTTAGCAAGCAATGGACGTATGTCATGACATTGTTCAGCATTCTGATCAACTTCTCTTTCATTATTGAATTCAGGTTGCTCAGCATGCTGTTGTCCTATAGCAAATACATTAATTTCAACAGTCGTTTGTACCTCAGCCATTGGCTCTTCATCATATATGGTTCTGATATCTGCATCATCAACATGTGCATCATTCCCTGATCTGCTGCTTGTATCCTGCTTTTCAAATTCTGTCCCACTGCTTTCTGTGTCAACCAAACTAGCATCTAATGCTTTACTCGTATCAACCTTTTCCACTATTGTCTGCATCTGTCTTTCATTTACCCTGTTGTCATAATCTCTTTTATAAAATGCTCTTTTATAAATTGACTTTTTAACATATTCCATGTGTTGGATCAGTGTATCACGAAATTCTCGAATCTCGAGTTGAGTGTATTATAGATAGTACTTGCGTGTCATTATAACATATTCATCATCCAAATAAATCCCTGGCTTGATGAACGTCTGAAACTGTGTCTCGAGTACTTTAAAAGCAGCCATGGGTCCAATATCTTGAAATTCTTCTTTGTCAAGTTGCTTTTCTAGTTGATCTACGTTTAGGAACATTGTGCCTGTGAAAGTCTCAACATCTTGACCAAAGAGTGTCGCAAATGCGCATTTGAATCCACACTCGGTTCGAGTTCCTTTTAATTCGTTGTTTGAGAGAAGCTTGAGGTGTGAATGAAGTAGTTGAAAAGATACCATGCAACTCTTTTTTGCTTTGTCTTGTATTTGTTGCATTTGTTGTTCATCCGAATTCGAACACGAAGATAAAGTATCTTTCGTTTCCATTTTACCAAAAATTGTGAAGTGAAAATGATTTGTAGGATCTTAAGTAGGTAAAGTGATTGTTGGTGTGGATTGTTGTTGTTTGAGTTCACAAGATTTTACAATTCTATGACTTAAACTGAGAAAAGAATAATCTTTTACATGATTTTACTAAATCAAGAAGAAACCATGAAAATAGAATTGTTGTTGGTGAAATCGTTGTTGTATTTGAAGAACTTGAACTTTTGTTAACGATTGATGAGCTAAAAGGATGAACGGTTACTACACTTTCAACTTAAAATGATTAACGGTTGATTAAAACACAAACAAGGACTAACGGTGTAATTGAAATCCAAGTTAAATGCTTAACGGTTGTTAATTATAGTTGTAGGGACTAACGGTGCAATAACGGTTCACTTTAGAGGACTAACGGCTGAATTATAAGTACTAAGGACTAACGGTGAAAAATAGTTTCAGCTTTGAGGGTTAACAAGCAGCTAAAGGACGAGTGGAGAAGTAGTCTTTAATTTCAGGAACTGAAGTTGCAATTTTTGAATTTAGTTTAATAAACACTAACTTTTCCCTCTCATACAAGTCGTCTTCTTTGTTTAAATTTACTTAAAATGGAACGATTGTGTTTAGCTTCTCGCGGAGTGGTACGGTTATCGTCGATAAAAACCAAATATACCACGATGATCGTTGAAGGACCGCGATCGTAACGATATAAGTTAGAAGACCCGCGAACAACTGAAGCTCGAAACCGAAAAACCCGAAACAAGTCGAAACAAACACGTTTTCCCTTTTTTACTTATGTATAAATCGCCTAGCCTTTCCTTTAGTATAAATCGCCAAGTAAAGGACGTATATATCGCCTAAGGATGCTCGGTATAAATCGCCCTTGTTAAACTTGTATAAATCGCCCTAGTTCTTCGATGTATAAATCGCCGAAGTTTGGTGAATGGTATAAATGGCCCTCTTTTGTGTATGGTATAAATCGCCCTATGTTGCTCGATGGTATAAATCGCCCTTGTTGGTCGATGTATAAACCTCCCACACACAAACAAAACGTACGATGTCCTCTTTGTGGTCCTTGTACCTTCTTTGTTCTCTTGTGCTCAAACCGTGTACCAAGAAAAACAAGCTGATAAGCTTGAAATAAGCTTTTGAGAAGCTGTTAAGCAAGCAAATAAGCTACGAAGAAAAGCGAAAATGAGCTACTTTTATTTTAGTAGTGAACGTCTTAAGCTCTTTGTTTTCAAATAAGTATAAACACCATTGAACCTTGAAAATAAGCTATGATAAGCTTATAAAAAATTGTTTTAAACAGCAGGTAAGCCACAAGACTCAGCTCCTAACAAGCTAGAAATGGTTTAAGAATAAAAAGATTACAGCTTTTTAAGTCTAAATAAGCAAAAGAAAGAAGAAAGAAAAAAAAATAGTCGAGACAGAATAAGCTTATAAGAAGCTTGTTAAAGCTTTTTTACACAACTTATAACCACAAGCACACAAAACAAAAAATACTACTACTTTTTTTTCTCAAACGATAGTAATAAGATAAACATAAAATAAGCCTACGCCACAAAAAAGGACACCAATCGGTGACTAGAAGGTTTTTTTTTAAAAACTAATAACTTAGAGAGAGATATAAGCCCACTTTTATGAATTGATTTGACGAAAACAACAAAACTGTAAAAATCCCAAATTGTTTAATAAGCCGAAAGTAAGCACAAATAATCACACCACAAACTTATCACTTAACCCACCCCGTGGCTCTTAATACCACTTATTATCCCCATATATTAAGATCCAAACACAACTAATAAGCTACCAATAAGCTACATATAAGCCATAAGTAAATCAAATAAGCTTAGAAAGAAAGAGAGAAAAGAGAAAAAAAGTTTAGAGAGAGAAAGTAGAGAGAGAAACAAGAGTGGTATGATTACTATATGAGAAATGGTAACCAACACCCTCCTAACATGCTAGGAGGGGTTTATTTATAGTCCAAGCCACATACTAGGCGTATGGACTTGCTTACTTGGGCCGGGCTTGGTTTGTGTTGGGCTTTAGCCCGAAACATGAACAATATTAGCTTAAAGTTCAAGCCCGTTAAACCCGACTAGCCTATTACAATACAAGACTAATTGTGACTGAGACGACCGATAACATTCTTGTTCGACTTATATAAAAATAAGGCTAACAACCTTATTTGAAGTAAAAAGTAATATTAATTTTGACAAATGAATAAGTAGTGGCTGATTTTACTGGGATCGTAAACGAATCGGACAAACGGGAATGAAGTCGTGTTTACGTTCCTTCGTTTAATTTTAACCAGACAAATAAACAGACACTGTGGAAACTAGAAAGGGAGTTTAATAGTTTTACGGTTAATTTACGTTTTAAAAGTTTGTTATAAAAATCCTAGATTCGAGTTTATGTGATATCAATCAACAATGTGTATGAACAATGTATCTAATTATAAACAACACAAATACAATATAAACTATAGCTACGGAATATAAAAGACAAGATGAAAGTAAAGAGATAGAACAATCAAACCACAACACCGAGAATTATAGTGGTTCGGCTACGAAGCTTTTCTTCAACCTACTCCACTCCTCTAGTATCCGACTCGAGATTTTACTATGTGAACAAGCTCCCTTCAGTCGGAGAAAACCGTTACACGTCGCTTGTACCAATTTCTGAAACTAAGCTAAATGTCGAGTCCTAATCTTAGCTAGAACCAATCTACCACTTCACAGATGTATTTTAAGGCCTAAAATACTAACCGACACACAATCAACACTTTCGGATTTATACACTATCCAGATCTATATAACTACACAAAAATGATATATAGAGATCAAATCTAAAAGAAGATCGGAGAGAATCACTAATCTACAACACTTCGTTTCTTAGCGAATACGAGTGTTCTTCTCTTGTACTTGAGGGAAGAAAGAATGGATCCCTTGTTAAACAAGATTAACCATGATAGTGATCAAAGATTAGAAAGATATAGAGAGATGTAAAGAGAGATTTAGAACAGAAAAACTGTGTGCAAAAGGATAGAAAAATAGTTGGGAATAGTGCAATATTTATAGGCAAGAGAGAGGAGCATCAGTGCTGTAGACGGTCCCATAAAGTTGGACAGTCCCAGATATATATGGGAGCCGTTCTACCTATCTGGGGGTCGTCCTAGGTGGACACTCCCTTTTTTGTTTTTTAGTGAGAAAATGTTTATGTGGTGTAGTTGGGACCTTTTTAGGGAGGAAAACCATATTTGAATATTTATAATTAATTAAAACATTTTTTTATTTATAAAAATATTTTGTATAATGTATTTTTATAAAAAAAGTTTTATTACATTTGTAAAAATGTAAAGTTTAAGACAAAAAGATATATTTTTGATCACTAATCAAGTTTAATGATTTGTTTGTATATACCTTAAGTGATTTACGTCGAAATGAAAATTTACGACTAATAACGTGTATACGTTTATTTTTATCGTGGAAAGTTTTTACATTTTGTTATCTTCAAAACGTAAAGAGGTCGAAAAATATAAATAACGGTTTTAGACATTATTTGTATTAATAGACACGATCACTTAAACGAACAAATTTTCTTGTTTATGTTCGTTTACTAAGAATATAAAATTGTTCATGTTCGTTTATGTTTGTTCAATAACACACTAAATGAACATAAACGTATATAGTATAAAGATACGATATACGTACATAAACAAATAAATGAACATAAACGAACGTTATCGAACACATAATCAGAGGCTCATGAATATAAATGAACGGACACATATTTTGTTCATGTTCTTCATTTAACTAAACGAACGTTAAATGTTGTTTATGTTCGATCATTTAATAAATAAACGAATATAAACGGACTTTTTATCGAACAATTTATAAAATATTCGTTGACCGCTGAGTTCATTTACATCCCTAGATTTTACAACTATCTTCCGAAAACAATTTTCTTTGTATCTTTGTACATGATATTTCTATACTCAAAACTGAATGTTGCGACTTCATGTGATAATGGTTTGATTTACAATATGTTGAATCAACCTCTATAAAAAAAATATGTCGGAAAGTAAAGTGGTACTTGGGCCTAAGGGTGTCAGTAAGGTCGGGTTGACCCGACTCGAACCCGAACCCGATAACCCGATAGTGTTATCGGGTCGGGGTCGGGTTCGGGTTAGATGATTAATGCTATCAGGTTATCGGCTCAACCCGATAAGACCCGAAAATCAATATATAATTTTTTTTAATATAATTAAGATATTCAATCGTCTAATGTAGTGCCACTGTAATCCAATTCTTGTAATATATAACATATTGTCAAACTAGTGTTTAACATACTGTATACATATTTGGATTAAAATACTTGTCCTCCTACCAAATGTAAATTACAGTTCGTAGGAGCACAAGTATTTTAGTTACAGTCTGTAACTAAAATACTTGTGCTCCTTACGTACTGTAACATATTCGTATACAACATATTGTACCAATTGTTACAGTGACAAGATCAAACAGTCCTCTCGCTAGAAAACTTGTGACTTATTGAAACCAAACAGAACACTATAATCATTTTTTAGCTATCAAAAATTAAATGTCAATAACAAGTGTTTAAGCTCAATTTTTTTTATTGTCGAATTAAATAAACCAACCCGAATCACCCGACCCGACAACACCCGACCCGATAGTAACCCGAACCCGATAACCCGACTCTTTATTGGGTCGGGTTGCGGGTTAGTTTTTTATAACCAAAACCCGACTCAACCCAACCCGACAAGACCCGATAACACCCCTAGTTAGTTCTTATAAAGATTTCACGACTCTTAAGTTGTATCTATGTGGGACAAGCTATTGAAGTGAAGTTAACAATTCAAAACTGGTCCTTTTAGTTTGGCCAAATTGCAGATTTGGTCCGTCAAATTTCGAAATTGTAAAAACAGTCCGTATTTTGAAGGTTTGGCTCCACTTTTGGTCCTTGGTCAACCTAAAACGACTAAAATACCCCTCTGTTCTTTTTCAAAAACCGTCCGTTAAGAGGGGTATTTTAGTCATTTCAGGTCGACCAAGGACCAAAAGTGAAACCAAACCTTCAAAATACAGACTGTTTTTGCAATTTCAAAATTCGACGGACCAAATCTGCAATTTGACCAAACTAAAAGGACCAGTTTTGCAATTTACTCTTATGTTTATGCAACTAAGCAATTTTGACCATATAATGTGCTGTTTGAGGCTCAAGTAGGACATATTGCAATCAAAAAAGAATATCATCCTAATTCGGTTACTTCCAGTAGCTCTTTGCTTTTTTGCAATATTGTATAGCAGTGTTAAAATCTTATGATTGCGATATTCTAACTGATTCATAACTCAGCGATTTCTAGCATACTCCATTAAAGTGCTATAACATCACGATTTTTATCTCACACAGAATATCAATTTATTCTAACTTTTCTTCGTTTCAATTATAGAATTTCTAACATGTTACACAAAATAGCAAATTAGCAATCTATGCTTTATTCGTAAAATAACTTGAGGCGTTAGTCTAAGAATGTACGAGTAATAGTAAAGTGTCTAATGAGTACAAAAAAGAAAGTATACCGTAATGAAGAACAAAGTAGGTTACCATTGTAAAAGCTATGGTTTGTAATAAAAATCCAAACACATCAGATAAAAGTAGTAGCAAAAGAAACAAGTTCTGACAAAAAAATCCATCGATTACATGACAACACATTTGACACCAAATGCAATTCACCCTACAAAAATACATAACTTAAAAACCAAACAATTGCGATCTTCAAAAGTATCTATATATCAACTATATTTTGAAAACTATATCCCTTTAAACTGCTCAATAGCAAGATTTGTAACCGTTACATGTGTATTTGGAGCTTCACCCCCTCAGGATTCTGAACTAATCTACATCCTTGTGCCAACAAAATTTGCAGTTCTTGATGAGTTTTGTTGTAAAATGGCTAGGAACTGTTCTTGTTTCCATGTATCGAGCCCTTGACTAACACCGACCAAAGCCTTTGACTAAACTGACTCGAGTCCTTGACTATGATGACTGTCGAAGCATCTGCTGTAACTGAATGACTTGCTGCTGTTGATCTGGAGGCAGTGAACTTAACTGCTCTGGTGTCAGATTCAAGACTTGTTGCAATAAGTCCGAATCAATACCAGGGGGGAGCTGCCATCATTTTAAGAACAAAAATTCATTATGACATAAAATAGAAACAAGTAACGTATAAAAAACGCAAATATCAATTTGGAATTAGCAAATGGAGATTAATATGGAATTCCTTAATAATTTGCATATATCAAATTGAGTTACCCTCTAGATGAAGTTGTGTTCATCAACCAAAGCTATTTTTCTTTTTTGGGTAAAGGGTTTACCCCGGTAAATATATTAACCAAAAAAAGTTAAGTACAAATGGAATGTGGCTGAAGTACAACTCTAACCTCAAGCTACAAAGCTTGATAAACAACCAAACTTGGGTTATGACAGGCCATAGACACCAAAACAACTAATATGGTAACAAAATATATTTGCATAATATATGGCATGTCACAATCGTGGTAGTTGGAAGTTCAAGCTCTTGCTTGAGATTAATGTGGTACTTCAGCCACATTCCATTGTACTTTTTTTGTGGTGATTAATACAAATTTATCGGGGTAATCCCCTTTACCCAAAAAAAAAGTAGCAAAGTCTTTTGTGGAGAAAGTTAAGAAATCACAAGTTTTAAAACACCCCTTTTTCCCATTTTTCAAAACTTTTCTCTTATTTTTATTTATTATATTTATTTTTTATAATTATCCAAATTTACAACTTACAACTTATTCATGTGTGACATAATGTATTGCTTTCATTATTCATTGATAACTTTTAGGATCACGGAACAAAAAGCACAAAAAAGTGTCCAAATGGATAAATTCATCGTCCCCGACTTTCACCTCTCCAAACCAAGCTTAAAAACAAGATCATTGTTGAAATAACTGATGTGAGCATGAGGGTACCGTCCAGATTTGGCTTGAAAAAGAACCACCTCGATCGATTCTTACATGTGATGATCTTGTTTTGAAATTCATCAACAAATTCTTCCCTCCTTCTAAAATAACAAATCTTTTTTTGGGTAAAAGGGAATTCATACCCCGGTAAAATATATTACACTAAAAAAGCGTTAAAGTACAATGGATGTAGGTGAATTCCTAACATCTCAGCCCGTTACATGGGCACAAACATGCACACAACTTGTGCAAAATTTCTCTTCTCACAGACACACGATCTACCTTGGTTTTTTAGCTTCTATACTTTGTATCATCCCAAGATGAAAGACCAATACTACATGTAGTAATTAGTCAAAATTTTGGGGACGCCATGAAGCTATATACTATATGTACCCAGCTGTCCCCTAGTGGGATTGCATGCAAAGCAGACGGATAAGAATACAGGGATTCAACAACCCTTGCTTCCCTAGGAAGTCATAGTAAATCCAAGAAGAAAATAAACCAATTACCACATGAATATCTGAAACAACAATGTTATATGGAGTATAAAAGGCTAAAGAGTATCTACTATATAGAATTGCAGTTCGAAAAAAAAAACAATGTAGCATATTTTCTAGTCAATAACCAGAGATGTTTCTAAGCAAGCAGTAGTACACAATGATATAATAGGACAACTTGTGGAAATTGAGCAGTCAACTGATTAAACAAACAATAAACGATACAGATCATCACGAAAATGCCCTATATTCCAGAATAAGGCAAACTCTCCTCAATAATGATCTACTTTTAAGAGACAGGCCACTGTCCTGTTATGCTCACTCACTGTTACTCTCTGACAATGTCACAATGAATGTAAGGATACCCAATCCATTTCATAACACGATACTGCTATGTTTTGCTTCCGTCTTTTTATATAACCCCCACTATCACCAAGATGGGTGCTTAGAATTATTTATGCCATATTTAGAAAAAATTTTAATCCCTTGATAGAATTTTTATGAGCCAATTTATCTAGTGCGAGGAAACCAGCCATAACTTTCTGAATGATAATACACCAAAAGGATTGATAGGTCGATGCGTGATGTATGAGAAACAGGTTTAGTCAGTTTGTGTACCTATATTTACTGTGTTTATTTCAACAAATAACAATACTTGCATACCAAATACAGTTATGATTTATGAATACATGTAAAATATAAAATGGATAAAATACCTCATGATTCTGCTTTTGAGTGTCTACAGCCGCTGCTTTTGGAATTGGGTTTCCAGACAGCGGAACAGCTTGAGAATGCCCAAAACAGAAGCAGAATATTTACCTCTGCTGGTTGCAAACAAGTCGACCTACCGTCTTCCATCTTTAACAACTTTGAGGGATGACCAATTTGATCTATATCATTTACAAAGCTTGCATTTTCATGTAATCTAGATGCAGATGCCATGTTTGGATGAGGATCGACTTTCCGACCCCAAGCAGGATTTTGCATTAGATGTTGAGGATTGTCATGATCCTTCTTTCCGTTATTTGGTATAGCGGACACATATGAGGAGCTAGACTGATAAGACAATAAATATATTAAAAAACAGCTTTGAGTTAAAAAAATCAGAAGGCAATTCAGTTTATGCAGCAAATGAAATTGGTTTAGTAGTTGCGAACTGTTTGCCGCTAATTGTTGGAATTAGTGGTCCGGTATTAAGGGCCAAGCCCATTAGTTAACCTAGCTTAAGCTAAGCAAGGTCTATTTATATTGTGTAATCCTTTTAGTATAATAATTTAATTCACTACAATTAGTTTTCATCTGTGTTTACATGGTATCAAAGCATTAGGTACAATCCGCCGCGCTTAGTAATCCTCCGGCCATCGATTATTTGTTGACGGTTCGGAGGGATCTCGTTTACTTTGAATCTCGTTTTGTATTCTGTTGCTTTGTTTTAAGTTCGTCCATCCGTGCACAGCTGTACAAGATTTCTTGTTGCACATACGTGAACCGTTGGATTTTGCTGATTTTCGGACTGTAGCTTCTAGAAACATAGATCTACAATGTCACCAAAGGGATTTACCGTGTTCATAAGGGGAGTTATGACTTGTCAAAGTTGCTGCTGATTTCTGGGTTTTGTCGAATTGCTGCTCGTTCAGATATTGTGAGGACTGATTATTGGGTATTGAGTGTGAATTTGGCTCACAAGTCTATTAGGTTTAATTTGAAATGAGATTTTTTATTCTAGATATCACGTGAGATCACTTTCGGTTTCTAATAATTATTATCAGTTTTCAAAATATTTCATGGCTGATTATTAATTATTCATTCTGATTTCGGAGTTATTGGGTTATGAGTTTTGAGGTGTCTTAGTTTGATCCCCGTGAGATCAACTTATTATTCGGATCATGAGGTGTTCGGTCCCCAGTGAGACCATTTGATTTTGGTTAATCGGATTTTGAGTTTTGGTAAGATGAGACCTGTTCCGACATTTTGTTTCAGGTTGCTTCGATTTTGGATTTTGGGCTTGAATTGAGTTTTGATTAGTTGAGACTAGTAGGTTGCTTCGTTTTTGGATATTGTGGTTAGTTGAGACCCGAACATGTCTGTTCCGGTTGCTTCGTATTTTGGTTAGTTGAGATCTCAGTTCAGGTTGCTTCGTTTTTGGGATTTTTTGGTTAGTGAGACCTGTTCCGACAGGTTGCTTCGTCTTTTGGATTTTTTGGTAAGTTGAGACCTTTCATCTTTTGAAATTTTTGGTTAGTTGAGACCTGCTGATTGCTTCGGTTTTTGGATATGTGTGTTAGTTGAGACCTATTGGTTGCTTCGTATTTTTAGTCCGATCTCAAGTGAGATCAATTAGTTCTGCATTTGTTGAAGATTTGGATTATTTGGGTTTTATGTTTGTAACAAGCTGGGCATGATCAATATCTATGCTCCAGCTTGAGTGGGGATGTTAGAATTAGTGGTCCGGTAATAAGGGCCAAGCCCATTACTTAACCTAGCGGGGTGTTTCTTTTTCCCTTATTCCCACTTAATGTGTGGGCCCAACCCTTAATGCCTCTTAATTGGGGGACTCATTAAAACTAGAGTCTCCCCAATAAGTGGCTAGTTAAGACATTCCTTTATTACCACTTAATTTAGTAAACACCCTCTCCAAGCCAAGCAAGGCCTATTTATATTATGTAATCCTTTTAGTATAGTAATTTAATACACTACAATTAGTTTTCATCTGTGTTTACAGTAATGACCTAATCAAAAAATAGATCTCTTATCAGTTTTCACAATTACTGTAACACCGCAATGTAAATAAAAAAATTAATCGCGAAGTTTCAACCCTTGCTTAGTAATAGGGTCTATGACTCTATTCAGTTATGTCAATCTCTAGCAGGTAAAATAGGTATAATGAAGAAAGATTAGCTTAAATGAACACGGATCAGATGGGTCGAACATGTCAAACGGGTCGAAAGTCACCCAAATTGAAATTTTAATGTAAACAATTATACAAGCTCTTTAATCACTATACTCAGTATTCCAATTATTAAATATTGTTGTCTAACATAATTCTAAAAAGAGAAAAGTAAATGAACAAAGGAGTTTTTGCGGGGTCAACCCATCTCAACCCGAGCACTTCCTAAAACCTGCCAACTTTGACCCATTGACCAACCCACGACCTCCCCATTTTGCCAACTCTATGAAACGCCATAGAAGCCATAGATAAACAACAGATCTGCATGACATATTATTTATAGAACTAGAAACTACATGATAAAGGTGATTATTTGGCACCTGATGACTTGGAATAGAAGGCTGAATAGAAGCAACTAACGGGGAATTAAGTCTCAGATTCGCAGAAGCATGCTGACCAGGGTACTGTAGCATAGATGTGGAGGTTGCCAGCTGGTTTTCAACTCGAGGCAGACTACCAGGATGTTGTGGATGTAAAGTCTGAAGATTTCCAGTAGCTGGTAGTCCTGATAGTGTTGGATTTTGCAACACTTGATGCTGACCTGGTAGTGGAGTCTGAAATCGAGGCTGCAGAGGAAATGATGGTGCAGAATACTGGCTGGTAGAAGGTTGACTCTGACTTTGTGGCATGAATCCAGGTTGCACCTTGTTCTGAGCAAGAGGGGGAAGCCCGGATAGAGGTTGTATTGAAGATTGTTGACCAACTTGGACAGGGAGGTGTGTATGTTGACCAGGAAGTGGTCGAGCATTTGGCATCTGTAGCTACATCATAGAGAAAGAAAGGTGAACTCTCATGCCCAAAAGTTGAATTAAATAGCTAATATTAAAACAACAAAAAAAATAGTATAGTAGTATATATATACCATGTGGGGAGGAACCGACTTTAGCATTATATGAGCCTACATATAAATATTAGGAACTTGTTAGATGTGTGTAATTTTCACGCAAGTATCAGATTCTTTTGGCAAGAACACAAGAAATGAACAAATCTTTTCTTCAGTTACCAAGAAGTCGTCAATTATTATAGACACTTGAATTTGCAAAATAGAGTAGTAGCTTGATAACAACCTGCAAAATCGCCTTTGACAATTGGGGATGCGCCAGCAACAGCTGGCGTGCTTGTTCCTTGTTTTGAGTAGCC
>BQNB010073607.1:0-29916 GCA_026074375.1 Tanacetum coccineum
TCTATAGTAGACACCATTGTGTTGTAACGATATCCATGAAGTTTCACCTCGTGATTCCGCCTTGGCGGGGTGTGACACTCAACATGTATGAATTGCAATATAAATTGCCAACATTGCCCGTGATGATGTTCTAACCCACAACATCCTATGTCTGACATGGTATACGTTCGTTGTTCGACAAACCGACACAGTGAGTATGACTCACCCGAACGGGGATGTCAATCCCAAATAGATCTATATATAACATTCGCGCTCACAACAGTAATTGACAGTTCATGATAATGGGCTCAGATGGGTTATCGCTACTTAGGCAAACACGTAATCGTAATGTGAAATGTCCACTTGCGTCCAATTGTAAAACATGCATATGTTTCTCACCCTAAAACTTGTAAATCATTAAAATGTAAAAAGTGGGGCTATGAACTCACCTTGAGTTAATGATAATCCAAATACAACAGAAAATGTGTCACGGAGATGACGGAATGCAACCTAATCCAATATAGGTCGTATAAGTACTAAGCACTTTAATTAACTACTACCATATACAATTCTATATAGCTACATCACGATCTAATTGCGTTTGTTAAATCGTATTTATAAAGTTAAAACGTTTATAAATAGTTCATTAGTAAAAACGACGTAACTTTATCGTTTTAAGCCCGTTTCTTACGTTTCTTATGTCCATGCTTTCGTATTAAGACGAGTTATCAAAATATTACATTTTCATCTTTTTAGTCCCTTGATGAATAGTGGTTTTTACTGTTCATGACAGTTTATAAATTTATTTTTATAAATTTAGTTATCGTAAAACCCGTAAATGTCGTATTTTATTCGTTATAGCTCTGTTTTTAGCGATTCTTTCGAGCACGTATTTTTTATTAAAAGTTCTATCATATTAATGATGTTTTCAAAATGTTCATGTCTGATATGAACAGTAACTTTTATAAAAATAGTTTTATAAAAGTATTTTTATACATTTAAGTTTATAAACTCGCGTAATTCATAACTCCTTCGTTATTGATCGAAAAGTTACGATTCTTATTGTTTTGGAATCCTAAAAATATGTATGCTGTGAGTAAAATAATAAACTTTATATATCAGAAGTATTGTATAACTTGTTTTTATAAAATTTCTTTTATAGCGCGTTTAATTAACGTATAACTTGTAAACTACGTATTTTCCTCGTTATTAATCCGTTTTTCGAGTTTCTTACCTTTTTGGAATCGTCATGAGATATAATATTTTATAAAAATGTTAAACTCACTACTTTGAATTCGAATCAAAACAGCCCTTTTATATCTTTTATAGAATTCATTATATACACTTGTTTTATATACTTTTCCACATAATAAAGCACCACAAATCTTCCATAACTCTTTATATCCTATGTATTGTATGTTATAATGTCCATTAGTCCATATTTTGTCCAAGTGTCCAAGTTAACAAGTCCTTATCAACACTTTCAAATCATAAGCTTTCTTAAGTAACTTTTACTTACTAGTTTATACATGAACTTTTTACACTTAAACTAACATGATACAATACTTATATTTCCTTCATGACATGATATTTACAACTATGTAACATGTGTAGATGTTCATAAAACAATGATCACAAGTAGAAATCCATTTTACTAGTTTAAAAGTAACCTAAATGGTGATTAACTACATAGAACTTACATATGCATAAAATAACTTGTTCTTAGACTCGAGTGATTAATACGCACAAAAAGTATATATGCATAAAATCATAAAAAAAGTAGATTAAGAGTTTTAGGTAACCTTATTGAGTCTACGTGCTTAACAAATTGATCTAAACCCTTGTTTAGAAAACAAGCCTAGTTTACAACCCCCTAGAGACATCCCCTAATTCCAATGAAACCCTTATCATGAATCTTGTCAATTGATTAAACCTTGTAAACTCCAAACCAACCTTCTAACTCACTTTAGGATCATTTGATATGTTTTAGGAGTGCTTGTAATACCATGATAAATGAATCTTTTATGAATTATTTAAGGGTGTTGAGGTTGAGGTGACAAGCGGCAAAAAAAACAGAAAGAGAGAGGAAAAGTGAAGGTTTCCCTAAGAAAATGGAAAGGGGGGGTGGTCATGTTATGATTATGATTATCGTAAGGCATTTTATATCTCCTTGGGACTAGGTCAAAGACCCTTAGCAGGGATTCTTAGGGGAAAGTCTTGGTAAAGGAGTATGGAAGGGGGGGGTTCTTATGCAAGACAATGATTACCATGCACTTTATGGGGAGGTGTTTTTTGCCTTAAGTAGTTTCTTTGTATCTATTTATTACACATATCCGGTTTTATATCTATCTATGTGATAGTTATTTTGTAAGAAGTTGAGTATTGGGTTTAATTGTGGGTCTTTGTATGAGCGTAGAAAAGTTTTCGTGGTTCGGAAGGCCTAAAACGTCTTTTATCGCGAAACGAACACTTTACGCAACCGATAAAAATAAAATGAACTCAACGTTCTAATAATTATCCTACACAATAATTCTTACTTTTCTTGATGTAAACATTTACATTGTTTGATGCCCGTATTACATTGAACGATTAATTTTTCGCCTTACGCAATTTTACTTACCGATTATGATTAAAAAGCAAATGGTAAACACTAAAAATAAATAGTGAACTATTTTGCGTGTAATTGACCCTAAACAACACGGGGTGTTTATATTCTGACTTGATTTGCAAATGTTTCGCCTGCAAGGAGGTATAATCATACATTTCTGGAAATTTATAACTAGAGGGGCTGAAAATGTCATTATTCTAAAGTTATAACTAAAAGTACCTATCTTGCCAAGTTTCAAGGTAACCGGTTTAAATTTTATATACTTTATAATATAAAGACTTAACTTGTAAAAATTATAATAAATTCGAGGTTATATCTTGCCCCCTTTTTGCAAACTTAAAAATATTAAATAAAATATTTTTATAGAAATTCATAATAGATATTTAATATTATCAAGACTTGGTTTTATTACCCAGACCACCTTTCTATTAACTGAGTCATCTCGATCGATGCATTATAAACCCATAATACGTTATATAGTTACACTGTAATTTAATCATCGCCTTACTTTTTAAGCAAAACTTTAAATATCTGATCGTTATCACATTCTAGGGGAATTTCATGTGAGCGGGTTCCATTTTGGTATTTGTTTTGTCGAGTTTTGTTGGGGTTTATGATATAATGTGCCGCGGAACAACTAAACGATACTACATGGCCTCGCGGATTATGCTTGCCCTGAAACAAGTGATACAATATATTTCATAAATTAATAAGATCAAAGTAAACGTAAACTTAACTAAAAGTTTTCGATAACGGAAAACCCATCTACTAAAGATTTGGACCATATTAACCTCAGTTGCGTGACGAAGCGTTACTTTCATACTAGATATCCATCCCTTTGCCATCATATCAGATTTTCCCTGTATAGGTGTGTTTAATAGCCTTAAGATTTTAATCTTTAATATTTTCTAAACCCGCAGAGGGGGGGAGTACATGCAATAATTAAACTATGAATACGAGTTATTTTTCCAGGCTGTCATGCTATCAATGATCTTATTATTGCTTAGGGGGTGGTCTTCTACATTTTGCCAATGACGACCCCCACTATCATGAAGTTAATTACTTTTCGGTGTTTAAGCGCGGACTTGCTATAATCGATCTTTTGGGATGAGCTACCCCGTTGGCCTCTGTCCTAACGTATCCTTTTCTTCGTAACCTAAACGCACTTCATTTTTTGAATCTCACTATACGGGTGTTTGGCAAAGGCACCGTTGGGCAACTTATTATGATTATTAATTATCTCAAGTCTCGGTGTCATGAGCTTTAGGGCTTATACTAATGTTATAATAAATAATTGTACTCATTGTAAATATTACACTTATAGGAGATAATACAACGTAACCCTACCTATGAACTTGCTATCAAATGTTTACATAAACACTATGCGATTTCTAACTCAAATTTGTGTTGACTTTTTAGTATGTTTATTCTCAGGTAAACTGGCCACTATATGGCAGGGGGCACGGACTTAAAGGGCTAACACTGTTATATTCTAACTCCTTATGTTTGCATGTATATTTTTGGGACTCGGTTTACGTTAAACAACTCTAATGAAATAATAAAAGGATATAACTTATCTTTTTTAAACGTCTCTTTTGAGTCAATATATCTGTGGGTGATATGCAGTTGTCCTATCGAAATAATACCCAGAATAGCTTTCGCTGTATAGATATGTCAAAAGATGGGCGGTGTTTAGCAGGGCACCACGGAATCAGGGGATAAAACCTGGAGAAAGCTCCCAGAAGAATGCTACCTAGTAGAGACTCCTGCAAATACCTTGGTTGTTCAAGAGGGTAGGTGGTTATGTGCGCGCTTTCAGGTGACGAAGACATCACAGAGACTTCATTCTAATAGCTATACATACAAGGTTCATCACGTTATCAAGTTCAGCTTTGAGGTACACATTGCACTAAAGATTGGGTTAAAATATATGAACCTCTTCAAAAACAGTATGATCAACAAGGTGATGCTCTTATAAAAATTAATCTAGGGATTATTGGTTTCCATTAGGCTTAGAATCCATTAGAAGCTGAATTGTTGTTATCAACAAATGAAGTTGTTTAGAGGAAGAACATTGCACTTTGACCAATGAGATAAGGTACGAGATAAATCTCTAAACAGAGCTTAAAAAATACAGTTAGCCGACGCTATATCCTCCCTAACCCCCCCCCCACCCACCCCTCCGAAAAATCTGATTTAAAACTAAATATTATAGAAAAGTTTGAAAATTATCTATGAAGCTAACTAAATTGATAAAGTCTAAATAAGTGTTTATTAAAAAAGTCTGGAGTTGGTTTTGACAGTAAATGAAAGAAAATGAAGTTGATGATTGTCTATCTGAATAACGGTGAAGTGTTTGAAGTGACATCTGCTAGTAGGTGTGGAATGAGATTGACGAGGAAGAAAATAATCAAGTAAATGATATGTTTAAGAAGGTTGACGGGAACATATGCAATAACCCCCTCCTTACAAATTAGGAACACCTCCCTCAAGAACTGATTATCCTTTGTGGGATTAGATGATTCTCGTCTATAGGACTAATGTGAGTGAACTCTCTCTAGTGTGACTAGATTGAACTCAACTGCATCTAAGTCTAGTAAGGATCGTTTAGAACAACTACAGATGTTAGGCCTAGTGCTCTATAATTGAAGACGTGACGAGTTTGATCAGATGATGATGATTGTGTGTTTAGACCTCATTTGAACAGAAATAAACCTAGTTATGCTAACCCTCCAATTTTGTTAAATAGATGACAAAACTACTAGGCACATCCTGTTTTTTGCACATCAACACTATAGTCACGCTGAAAACCTTAGGAAAAGTCAGAGTCTTAGGGTTGATAAAAGAAATTAGAATGGAATAATGACTCAGAAACTAGGAAATGGTTTTGAGTTTATAAAGAAAGCTTGTTTTGTATGTGGAAGTCTTAACCATTTAATCGAGGACTGTAATTTTCTGAGAATAAAAGGGTTGCAAAGAACTTGTGTTGAATAATATAAGAAGGGTTATAGGTCCGAAAATGCTGTTAAGTCCTCAGCATGCTAGATTTGGAGACCAACAGGAAATGTTATTGACCATACCTCCAAAGACAGTGGATCATACATGCTTAAAAGATTTGACTATGTTGATCTACAAGGCAGACTCAAGTCAGTAATGGCTTGGGTCCCCAAAAGAAACTAATTCTCTTATTTTGAGTGCAGGGTAATCCACAATATACTTTACAGGATCAAGGGATTTTTGATAGTGGATGCTCAAGGCATATGACAGGAAATAAGTCCTTCCTTATAGATTATCAAGAGGTTGATGGTGAATTTGTTGCATTTACAGGAAGTCCTAAAGGAGGTAAAATTACTGGAAAAGGTAAAATTAGGACTGGAAAATTAGACTTTGAAGATGTATACTTTGTAAAGGAACTTAAGTTTAATCTTTTCTCTGTCTCACAAATGTGTGACAAGAGAAACGATGTTCTTTTCACTGAGACTGAATGTCTTGTTCTATCTCCTGACTTTAAGCTACTTGATGAAAGTCAAGTCTTGCTTAAAGTTCCCATACAGAACAACATGTACAGTTTTGATCTACAGAATGTTGTTCCTTCAGGAGGTTTGACTTGTTTATTTGCAAAGGCTACAATAGATGAGTCTTATTTATGGCATATGAGGCTTGGTCATATAAACTTTAAAACTATGAATAAACTTGTGAGGGGAAACCTTGTTAGAGGTTTGCCTTTAAAGCTCTTTGAAAATGACCATACTTGTGTTGCTTGTCAGAAGGGAAAGAAACACAAAGCTTCTTGTAAGACCAAGCTTGTGAGCTCTATCAGCCAACCCTTACAAATGTTGCATATGGATTTATTTGGGCCAACATCTATAAGGAGTATCAATCACAAGACATATTGCCATGTTGTCACTAATGACTATAGTAGGTTTAGTTGGGTTTTCTTTTTGGCCACTAAGGATGAGACTAGTGGGATCCTTAAAACTTTTATTACTGGCATAGAAAACCAAATAAATCATAAGGTTAAAATCATCAGATGTAACAATGGAACTGAGTTTAAGAATAATGACATGAATCAGTTCTGTGGGATTAAAGGGATTAAGAGGGAGTTTAGTGTTGCCAGAACTCCACAATAATACGGAGTTGCTAAAAGAAAGAATAGGACACTAATAGAGACAGCTAGGACTATGATAGCAGATTCATTATTACCTACTACATTTTGGGCTGAAGAAGTTAGTACTGCTTGTTATGTTCAGAATAGGGTTCTAGTAACCAAGCCTCACAACAAGACACCTTATGAACTATTACATGGTAGACCACCTAGTATAAGTTTTATGAGACCTTTTGGGTATCATGTGACTATTCTTAATACCTTAGATCCCCTGGGCAAATTTGATGAGAAGGTTGTTGAGGAGTTCTTTGTTGGATACTCTATAAATAGCAAGACTTTTAGGGTATTTAACACTAGAACTAGGAAAGTAGAGGAGAATCTACACATAAACTTTCTAAAAAACAAACCTAATATTGCAGGGGGTGGACCAGATTGGCTCTTTGATATTGATTTACTAACAAACTCTATGAATTATAAGCCAGTTACAATAGGGAATCAAACTAATAAGAATGTAGGTATCAAGGATAATGTTGATGCAGTACCTACTCAACAATATATTCTGCTACCATTACTTTATGATAGTCCACATAGATCAAAGGATGCAGTTACTAATGATGTTGGTAAAAAGACTAATGAAGAACCAGCACATGAGGGTGAAAGAAATGGTCAAGAGAAAGAAGTTTTTATATTTTTATAAAAACACATTTGTAGAAATGTAAGGTTTAAGGAAAATATTTTCTTGATCACTAATCATGTTTAATGATTTGTTTATCCATACCTTAAGTGATTAGTCTTAGAAATAGAATTTTATGATTAGTAATTTATAAACGTTTAATTTTATCGTAAACGTTTTCACATTTTGTTATTAGCAAAACATTGAGAGGTCAAAAAATATAAATAACGTTTTTAGACATTATTTGTATTAACAGAGGAGCTTCAAATAAAGAAGATGATCAGAATGTGTAAGATTTTAGAGCTGAAATGTATAATTTGCTTGTTCAACAGAAGGAATGTTATGCTAACAACACTAACAGAAATAGTACTGTTAGTCCATGTGTTAGTACTGTTGGGCAAAATTTTACTAATGCTGATGATCTTCCTATTGATCCTCTCATACCTGATTTGGAGGATACTGGTATCTTTAGTGGTGCATATGATGATAAAGATGTGGGTGCAGAGGCTAACATTAACAACTTAGAAACCACCATGAATGTCAGTCCTATTCCCACAACTAGAATTCACAAGGATCATCTTAAAGATCAGATCATTGGAGACATAAATTCAGCTACTCAAACAATGAGGATGACTAAGATTTCTAAAGAACATGCTATGCTCAGTTACATCAAAAGGCAGAGGAGAACAAATTACAAAGATTATCAAAACTGCTTATTTGCCTGTTTTCTTTCTCAAAATGAACCCAAAAGGTGATTTAAGCTTTGACAGATCCAAGCTGGATAGAAGCAATGCAAGAGGAGCTTCTGCAATTTAAACTTCAAAAGTTTGGACTCTGGTGGATCTTCCTAAAAGTAAGAGGGATATTGGAACTAAGTTGGTGTATAGAAACAAGAAAGATGAGAGAGGAATTGTAGTTAGAAACAAGGCAAGACTGGTTGCACAAGGTTACACCCAAGAAGAAGGCATTAATTATGATGAGGTTTTTGCTCCTATTGCTAGGATAGAAGCAATCAGGGTATTTTTGTCCTATGCATCATTTATGGGATTTATTGTGTACCAGATGGATGTAAATAGTGCCTTTTTATATGGTACTATTAAAGAGGAGGTGTATGTGTGCTAACCTCCTGGTTTTGAAGATCCACAGTTCCCTGATAAAGTTTATAAGGTAGAAAAAGCTTTATATGGTCTCAATCAAGCTCCTAGAGCCTGGTATGAGACCTTGTCTACCTACTTATTAGAAAATGGATTTAGAAAAGGCACTATAGATAAGACTCTATTCATCAAGAAGGACAAAGGTGATATCTTGTTAGTGCAGGTGTATGTTGATGACATCATCTTTGGATCTACAAAGAATTCTTTATGTGTTGAGTTTGAGCAGATGATGTACAAGAAGTTCTAGATGAGTTCTATAGGGGAGCTCACTTTCTTCTCAGGGTTGCAAGTCATGCAGAAAGATGATGGAATCTTCATCAGCCAAGACAAGTATGTGGCTGATATATTGAAGAAGTTTGATTTTATCACTATAAAGACAACAAGCACTCTAACTGAGACTAACAAAGCATTGCTCAAGGATGAAGAAGCTGAGGATGTGGATGTACACTTATATTGATCAATGATTAGATCATTGATGTATTTGACAGCTTCTAGGCATGATATCATGTTTGCTGTTTGTGCTTGTGCAAGGTTCTAAGTTACTCCTAAAGTCTCACATCTTCATGTTGTGAATAGAATCTTTAAATACTTAAAAGGTCAACCTAAATTGGGCCTTTGGTATCCTATGGATTCACCATTTGACTTGGAAGCTTTCTCTGATAGTGATTATGCTGGAGCTAGCCTTGACAGGAAATCCACAATAGGAGGTTGTCAATTTCTTGGCAAAAGGTTGATTTCATGGCAATGTAAAAAAGCAAACTATAGTTGTAAACTCTACTACTTAAGCAGAATATGTTGTTGCTGCTAATTGTTGTGGGCAGGTGTTATGGATCCAAAATCAAATGCTTGATTAGGGGTTCAACTTCATGAACACCAAGATTCATATTGATAATGAAAGCACCATTTGTATTGTGAAGAATCCAGTGTTTCATTCTAAAACCAAGCACATTGAAATAAGGCATCATTTCATCAGAGATTCTTATGAGAAGAAGTTGATTTAAGTGATCAAGATTCATACAGACCACAATGTTGCAGATCTTCTCACAGAGGTATTTGATGTTAGCAGGTTTAACTTTCTGATTGCTAGCATTGGATTACTTAATCTCTGAAGTATTGTTTGAGGGGAGGTTAATTAAGATTGGATGATCTAAGGAGTTCTGTCAAACACCACATTAATCACAATAAACCATAAATCATTAAAATTTTCATAAAATCACCACTGTCAACACAGTACAATATCTGAATAAACTGACAAAAATCAAATAGTCAAAGGACTATAAATGAAATATTCAGAACACAAAAAGGGCAAAGGTTACATTCTACCCCCCTTAAAAGAATTTCGTCCCCGAAATTTAGCCACTAACATCACTAAACAAATGTGGGTACTTCAATTTCATCTGATCTTCACGTTTCCACCTGAATTCAGGGCCACGTTTCGAATCCCACCTAACCTTGACGATGGCAATCCTACTACGCTTCAGCTTCTTAAACTCTTTTTCCAAAATTTCTACAGGTTCTTCTACAAAATTCAACTTAGCATCAACTCGAATCTCATCCAAAGGCACTTGCAGTGTTGGATCAGCCAAACACTTCTTAAGGTTCGACACGTGGAACGTGTCATGAACACCATTCAACTCCTCAGGCAAATCTAACCTATAGGCCACAAGCCTACCTTCTCAATAATCACAAAAGGTCTAACAAATCTAGGTGCTAGTTTCCATTTCTTCCCAAAGCGTACCACACCTTTCTAAGGCGACACTTTAAGCAAGACAAAATCACCCACACTAAACTCTAGAGGCTTCCTCCTCTTATCAGCATAACTTTTTTTTAAGATCACGCGCAACCTTAAGTCTATCCTTAATCTGCGAGATCTTCTAGGTAGTCTCTTGCACTAACTCATGTCCTATCAACTGACCTTCTCCCACTTCAACCCACATATTTGGCTAACGACACTTTCTACCATACAATGCCTCAAACGAAGCACATCTCACACTAGAATGATAACTATTGTTATACGAAAACTCAACCAACGGAAGATGAACATCCCAACTTCCTCCGAAGTCTAGGACGCACGCTCTAAGCATGTATTCCAAAGTCTAAATAGTACGCTCACTCTGGCCATTGGTCTAAGGGTGATAAGTTGTACTTATGTCTAAACGAGTTCCTAATGCCTCTTGCATTGACTGCCAAAACCTTGATGTGAAACGACTATCACGATCTGATATGATCGAGATCGGCACACCATGTCTAGCAACTATCTCATTCAAATACAATCTAGCCAATCTATCCATCTTATAATCCTCACACATAGGTAGAAAATGAGCAGACTTAGTCAACCGGTCCATAATGACCTAGATTGTGTCATGCCCACTACTAGTCCTAGGCAACTTAGTCACAAAATCCATAGCTATTCCTTCCCATTTCCATACGGGGATCTCAGGTTACTAGAGCAAGCCAGATGGCCTTTGATGCTCAGCCTTAACCTTTAAACAAGTCAAACACTTACTAACATACTCAACTATGTCCTTTTTCATTCCAGGCCACCAATACCTATCTCTTAAATCGTAATACATCTTATCAGCTCCTGGGTGTATAGAGTACTTCGACTTATGGGCTTCATCCATTATCAGGGTTCTCACCTCACCCTTCAAAGGTACCCATATTCGATCCAGGTATTATAAAGTCCCATCACTTCTTTGTTCTATCATCTCATTCAAACCTTTCTATAATCCTGCAAACTCATCCACAACTTCCTTCTGAGCCGTCAATATCCTATCTTTAATACACGACTGAAGGGTCATATTCATAGATCTAACTCTCTTAGGCTTTACTTTTTCCTTCCTACTTAGGTCATCAGCCATCACATTCGCCTTACCAGGATGGTAGCAAATTTTACAGTCATAATCACTAAACAACTCTATCCAGCGACGTTGTCGCATATTCAACTCTTTCTGACTAAAGATATGCTGAAGACTCTTATGATCCGTATAGATGACACTCTTTGTCCCATATAGACAATGTCTCCAGATCTTAAGTGCAAACACGACCGCACCCAACTCCAAATCATAAGTAGTATAATTCTTCTCATGAATTTTCAACTGCCTAGACGCATATGCTATCACCTTACCTCTTTGCATTAACACACAACCTAGTCCATTAAGATATTTATAAGTCCAAAGTACGATCCAAGTCCAAAACCAAGGTCCATTTATATACATAAGCTCATACTAATAAGTAGAAAATAATCCAGACCACAATAAGCCCTCTCATTAAGCCACGACTTAAATATGCTTATTGGGCCATGAGTCCATAAGCTCCACAATACATATATTAAGCTTAACCATAAGCTAATAAGCTACGTATCGCAGTTGGTTACCACCATAAGCCATAAAAATAGTCCACAAACATACACCATATCACAAAAATAGTCAAAATCACTTTCCTAGTGATTTTGAAAATGACGTGGCATTTAAGCCCAAAATAAGCCAAGAAATAGCTTAAAAATAAGCTATCTAGCAATATATGTTATTCAGCCATCACGACCACAACATCAAAACTACAAAAACCTCTCTTTTCCTTTTTAAATCCAACGAACCAAACACCCCTTTATATATCCGTTTCATTTCCAAAAATCGATTTTCACAACGGTCAACTTGTACAACTAATAGCTATGCATCAAAATAAACCCAAAAGGACAAATGAAATTTAAATTTGAAAACTTACAAGAAAATCTTTAAAAATGTAGATTTCGACACGAACCGGACAACCCAAACGTTGTTTAAATGAATACCCAAATACTCGTATCAACCCGGAATATCACGTTCTCGATCAAAGTTGAAAATTTTATGGTGTTTGTGGTGGTGTAGGTGGCGGACGAACAAAGCACACACACACTTGTGTGTGTTTTATTTTTTTGAAAATGATAAGGATTATGAGAAAAGGTTCTAGTGGAAAGCATATATGTGTACAGCTTTTGGGACAAGCTTGCTAAAAAAATGCCTCCTTGTCCCCTTTTGACTTCCTTGACCAGCTATAGTATCTAAAGGAGTCCCGGGTCTTTCTTTTCGTGTCGGGATCACTTAAAAGCTCATAAAACGCAACCGTAAAATTTACCCCAAAGTTAATTAGCATTTTTATTCACCTTAAAAATACTTTTCCATTAACCTAGAGTATTTACATGACATGTTTTCACTTTAAACCCTTCAAAACTCATTTGGACATTAACGGACGTGTCATGACTCGTTTTTTCGGCATTTCTCAAAATTCACGGGTCAAACCACCCGGAATACGAATAACATAATAATAACCTCTAAAAAGGAATTATTAATCACAATAAACCATAAATCACCACAATTTTCATAAAATCACCACCGTCAACACGGTACAATATCTGAATAAACTAACAAAAGTCAGATAGTCAAAGGACTATAAATGAAATATTCAGAACATAAAAAGGGCAAAGGTTACATTTTTCCACCAACTCGAGCTGACAACATCAAGATTGTAGGTGACAGCGTCACTTAAGCAAGGTGACGACGTCAAGCATATGGAGGTGACGACGTCTCCACATACTACTTGGTCAAAAAAATCTAAATACTTCACTTTTTAAGCACTTTTGGTGACGACGTCAACTATCCCAATCACGACTTTGAACTTTTGTCTTTTTCTTCCAAACTTTATCCAAATGAGCCAAAATCACGTCTAATTCTAGAAAATTAAAAGATTTTGACCTAGAAACCAAATATGAAGGATCTTAAGCCAAAATAAACACCAAGTGAGGTAAAATGCATGAAATCATGGGATAAATGACCCTTAAAATCACTACTTCGTAATAGATTGCACCTCATCATATATTCTCTTCCCGGAAACATTCTAAAGCTTCTACTATATTGTATATATTTGCTACATATATACACGGCATACTTTAAAACATAAAATACAAACCGATAAATTACGGATATGCCCATCGTATGTAAGTCACACTTGAAGTTAACTAAAAAATATAACGAGCGTTAGAGTTTTGGATTGTAAGAAGCGCCTCAGACTTTTGGACCAACGGTGTAATTTACCCTATTTAAAATTAGGAGTAAACTGCAAAATACATCCCTGTGGTTTACAGTTTCTAACACTATACATCCCTGTCAGAAACTATTGCACATTACATCCTTCGTTAGACAAACGTTAGACATAACTCATCCCTGAGGACGAACGATGCAAATATTTTTCCGTTATCTTATAATGAGGGATGTATGTTCTAGTTTAACACACAGGAATGTATTTTGCAAAAAAAATTATTATATTATTATTTTATTTTTTTTATATAACAACACTTCATTAGAATAAAAGAGATTACAATACATTGGAGGGAAGCCGAGATACTATCTGAGCTCCCACTCCTTTAGCAATAGAAAAACACAATCATCTTAAAAATATGACCAGCGCCCACGGGCCCAATATTTGTGCCATGGAAAAAATTCGGACCCGTAACAATGTAACAGCCTCCGTCTCTAATTCCCCAAGGATGGAAAGAGAAAGGAAGAAACCCATATCCAATATCTGCACATTATTATTATTATTATTATTATTATTATTATTATTATTATTATTATTGTTATTAGTTTTTCTTTAATGTTATTATTATTATTATTATTGTTATTATAAAACATCACTTTTATTAGAAATTCATGATATTTACAAGAAATTAGTGAGAAGCTGAGATACTATTTGTGCCCCCACTCCTCATTATTATTATTATTATTATTACTATTGCCGTTTTTGTACGTTTCTTACGTTTTCATATGTTTGTATACCTTTTTATACTTTTTTAACATTTTTGTACGTTTTGATACATTTTTATTGATTTTTATCTGTTTGTGTTAGCCTTACTATTTTGTAAAGCTGACGTCTTACACGTGAATTGGATTAGTCTTTAACACTGCGTGATACGCAGTGGTTACTTTTGTTATTTATGCATAGTTAGAATATGCTTGTCATATAAATACCTCTCATGGCTCTCCATGAGGGGTATGGAAGTCATTTGTAAGTTTTGCATTTTTCAATCTAATATTACATCTTTTCTTTTTCGGTCTCTCTCTATTTTCTCTCACTAGAAACACCATGTATCATCTTTGTTATTTTGATCAACCATGTCCCCCCGAAAAGGTGTTTTATATTCGATACAAGTGGTATCAGAGCAAACTGGGGGTGTTTTGTTATTGTGTGTGTTGTACGTTTATTTTCGTTTTTGTCCGATGTTATTTTACGTTTTTGTACGTTTTTATACTTTTTCGTACGCTTTCATATGCTTTCATCCGCTTTTATCAGTTTAAATATGTTTTGGTAAATTTTATATGTTTTTGTACGTTTTTATCAGTTTTTGTTGGTTTTTCCGTTTTTGTACGTTTTACGTTTTTTTACGTTTTTGTACATTGTTTTTTCCGTTTTTGTACGTTTTACTACGTTTTTATACTTTTTGATACATTACGTTTTTCTGCGTTTTTTTACGGATGAAAACGTACAAAATGGACAAAAACGAAAAAATGGATAAAACTGATAATAAATACGCTTTTGTACGTTTTCATCCGTATTTATTATCAGTTTTATCCGTTTTTGTACGTTTTCACCCGTACAAAAACGTAGAAAAACGAAATGTATCAAAAAGTATAAAAACGTACAAAAACGGGAAAACAATGCACAAAAACGTATTAAGACGTACGAAAACGTACCTAAACATATTTAAACTGATAAAAGCGGATGAAAGCGTACGAAAATGCATAAAAACGTAAAATAACGTCGGAGAAAAACGAAAAAAAACGATTATAAACGTACCAAACAGATAAAAATCGATAAAAACAAATGAAAACGTATCAAAACGTATTATGTCTAACGTTTGGTTAACAAATGATGTAATGCGCCAATAAAGAGATTTATAAACAATAAATTACAGGGATCTAAAATTAGATTAGTACTAAATTTATAAAGTGAAGATACAGGTGCAAGACCAGCATCACATCAAAAAGAACAAAAGAAACACGTGACAAAGACAAGAACAACAATCGGACAGACAGACAAACAGCAATGGAGAAACCTGCTGCTGCTGCTGCTGCTGCTGCTAATGGCTCATCGGTGGTCACTCCCAAATCATCCGCTAAGGTTCCTGACTCTTTCTTATAGCATTTGTTTTATAATTGCACAAGAATTTTGATTTTAGGGTTTTGGTATGATTTTAGGGATTTTATGTTTTTTCTACAATGTTTTTAAAATCCGATCTATGTTTTTGTTCATGTTAATTTGGATATTTAAATTTTTAAAACCCCTTTTTTTGTTGGTGTGTATCTGAACATGTAAAACACATGTTTGTGTTTTTTATTTTTTTGGGGTATAAGAAACATGTTTTTTTTTTATTGTTTGGTATAATGGTTAATGTTTTTAATTGTTAAACCTCGGGTTTAAAGTAGCTTTTGACTCGAATGTGTTAGGTTTGTTTACTGAATTTTTCGATATGCACACTATTTGTATGCAATTTTGTGTCAAGGTCGTCTGAAACATAGAGAACCCTTGTGGTCTTGGTGTGGTCGGGTGCCACATTAGCATCAGACACGTACATACCCCACATAAACACTACACACACAAACAAAAAAAGCGAAATTCTTGTATGGTGTTCGGGATGACCAAACCACCTAAATTATCCCTTGACCACAAAAGGGTGTATAATAAGAGGATTGCGTGTGAACTTTTCCCTTGTTACACCCAGTCTTAGAGGATTAGGATAGTTGATTTCATTAATTTTTTTAGTAGCTTTTGAGTCGTGTGTGAGTGGCTTTTTTGGAATTGCTATAATAGTACACATTGTTTCTGTCTAAAGTTATACCAATGTGTACTTGGTATGTGAAACATAAAGAACTAGATTAACAGAGTTAATTTGCATATCTTTGCTGCGTCCCCCGAAATTGTGGAAATATACTTCCATATATGTGTGTATTCTTTTTAGCTAGCGCAATTCATTTGAGATAAATTCTCAGTAGAGGATGATATAATTCATATTTAGAAACCAAATTATGGGCCTAGGCTATTGCATTTAGGGTTTGTTTGGTAGTACGGAATGGAATGTCAAATGAATGGAATAAACAGTGTAATGGAATAAATGATGTGTAATGTAATGATTCATTACAGTTATTATTCAGGTTTGGTTTGTATGATAAGACGGAATGGAATCGATAAGAAAAAGACTAAAGTACCCCATTGATAATAGGGAGTTTTTTTAATGTGGTTAGTTAATGATGATCTCTTATGTAAGTTTGATTACATTACAAGATGGAATAAAAAAAAAGCAAGGGACCCCTAAGGAATCAAAATGGTAGATTTTGGTGTAATAAGTCATTCTTTGTAATGATTCATTACATTCTATAAATGTAAACAAACAAGATTTTTTCATTAAAGATAAACGTGAAAGGGCTAAATAGACGTAGAGAATGATTATCAGTAAAGATAAACGTGAGGGGTCATATAATCATACTTTGGGAGAGCATGGTCAACTACAGATAACAAATTGAACCGTCAATGTTGATAGTCGATACGAGTTTGTTCATAAAGTTTGGCTCTATTTAGTTATATACATATGAAGGAATTATTATAAGTCTATAGCTCTTAGAGATAGATAGCAAAAGCTACAAAATTACACATTAGGTTATGGTGGTGTGTTAAGTGAAGAACATGTAAAGTTAAGCTTCATGATGGTCTTCTGAGCTTATTTTAATTTCTTTTGATTTCAAACAGTTAATCCTAGAAACTGTTACTTCTCATTGCAGCCTCATTTATTATTTTTAAGATTTTATTAAATAGGCTTATCTTTTTCTATGTATGGTTTTATTGATTATGTGGTATACTGATCCTCTTGGAGTCATTGATTAAATTCTTGCAGAAATCAAGGGGCCCACCTCAGAGTTCAGTTGATACGTTTGCTGTGCAATGCAACGACTGTTTCAAGTGGAGGACAATACCAACTGAAGACGAATTTGAAGAGTACAGAAGTAAGCAAAATGAAGATCCATTCGTTTGCACTAAACTTGAAGGAATTGTCTGTGATAGTCCTGCTGACATCGAGTATGATTCTTCTCGAACTTGGGTCATGGACAAACCCAACATCCCAAAAACCCCAAAAGGTTTTCAGAGAATCATTGTTCTAAGAAGAGACTACTCTAAAATGGACGTTCAGTATGTGACTCCTGATGGCACAAGGGTACGAGCAGCTCCAGGGATCATAGCCTATCTCAAAGAACATCCTGAATACAGTGATATCTCACCGACTGATTTCTGCTTCACATCCCCAAAGGTAATGAGTGACACCATTCCTGAACATGTCGAGAAAAAGAGTCCTGTCAAGAAAGTGAAAAAGGCTTAGTCGTCTTCCAGTGGGTTGTTTTATCCGTGTGTTTTTAAGTTTTTATTTGACTATTTTATTATGATGTATGTTCCGCTTCATAAAGTGGATGTAGTTGTAGACTGTAGTAGTGACTTTCTAGAAACCAGGAAATGTTATCTCGTATGCAGTCTGCTGATATGCAGTCTGTTGATTTTGATGATCCTGCGACTGTACTTTTATGAATACAAGTGAACTGGTTTCTATGCATTTGTATGTCTCCTTTTATCATCTGGACATGTACTAGACTTGAACCAGATTAAAACATAAACCAGAAGACTAAACCAAGAATCAAAGTTGGTTCATTGCAGTTTTTGGATACTCGCAAATTAATTTTAGCCAAATTTTTGTCTCTCTTGATGCCTCTTGCAGCAAGTGGATCGTATGTTTTCTACTCTTGAAACTGTAAATATAGTTATTTGTGGAAAACCAGAAACTGGCGTGTGTTGTCAGTTTGGACCGACTTATGCACATGTACAAAACCATGGAGTTAACAGTTTGGATCGACTTATGCACACTAGCCATACTTCCAACCAAGGTTGTAAAAATCGTCAGGCCGGATAGCGTCGGATTGGATTTTTTATATATAAATTTTTAAAATTTTGATATTATACATATATATAAATTTTTAAAATTTTGATATTATACATATAGCATAAACGAAATGATTCAGAATACTTTAAGATTCAAAGTTCAAATGGTTCAATTTTTTTTCATAAATCAATTTCCGAATTCAAATAGTGTCATTAACGTTCATTTGAAATAAGAAAAGCGAGCATACCTTCACATTTTGTGTTAAATCACTGTTCGATGTGCGTTCAAATGGGATTGATTTTGTCAAAAAACGAGGTATATTGAAATAAAAACCTCAATTTTAATTTTTGGAAATGGTTGCCCTCGTTAACAGAGTTGGTTGATTTAGCCGATTTGGCTGATTTTTATCCGCTTAATTGGTATGTTTGACCGATTTTTGTCCAATCCGATTAATAAGGCTGATTAGTCTAATAAGGCCGATTATTTTAAATTCAAACGGTTAATCTCCGCCTAAGCCCATTTTTACATCATTTCTTTCGAGTTTAAAATCTGGGAGTAGTTCTGCAATGAATGACTAGTTCTTCCATCACAAAGTATCGATGTATTTTGGTATATCAATATGTCTAAAAATACAATTTTGTTCTGTATCAACATGGCAGTATATATTACAAATAAATAACTCAATGCAATCCTTCTGTGAAGTGATATATACACAAACATGTTACAAGATTAATGAATGGATTGTTACACTCTATATATCTTTCCCACCAAAAAAGTGAAGCTTGGGATTTACCCTAACGTTAGCAGTTCTATAGTTAGCCACTCTTTTCCCCGTATAAACCTGGTATCTTTGACTTTGATTTTCTAACGAGTTAGTCGGGGTTGGTGTACTCTAGCAGCATATGTGGTGACCTGTATATTTTCACTAATGTCCAATACAGAACCTCCTCGACTCCAAGCTCCCCTTCAGCTCTAGCAGCATATATATCCTCACATATCGCAATCAACCTGTGAAGGATACCAAATCAGTTACAAACAAAGTACAAAAAAGAAAATTTGTCCTAATGTCGGCCCATTAATCATACCTGTCGCAAGAAGGAAGGTTCTCGTAGGGGATTCTCATTCTGAGATCAGAGCACTGAAGCCTTATGAATCTACCAACTGCTAACACAAATGTAATATAGAGACCCCATATGCTGAATTTACTCAAAGTCTCTCCAAGAAACCCTTCTGAAAAGAAACACCAAATATCAGTCATCACACCAAACTCACAACATTAAAGCCTATAAATTTTACACAACACTTACGTGGCGTTTCTTCTGACACTACAATCGCCATAGGTCCCATTAAATCTCCACACACAGTTGAGTTTAACAAACTAATATCATAAAAAGACCACCACTCTGACTCCCCACGGTTCATAAAAAGCCGCCCGTCCACCCCATTTTGCTGTACAAAGATCATATCATGTCACTAGTTAAATACAAAAAGACAATATTTTATATCTAAGTTTTCAGATATATACCTCCTCGTCAAACGGTCTTACATCCCCAGATCCTGTGACCCGAAAATACCGAGTATAAGTATTATTCATTCTAAAACTATCACTAAAGCCGTCAAGAACTTGTTTAACATCTGATGGATCAGGAAGATCCAAAGGATCTATTTTTTTCCCATACATCACCATTTCCTTATCTTTAGGCCTGTCTCGAGTCAAAATCCAATTAAATTTCATATCCATATCTTTATCAATGGATTGACTGAATTTGCTTTGAATGACACTTGGAACAAGCCACAAATTGGTGGCATCTGCTTGACAGCATATCAGTTGGATATCATTTACATTATATGATTCAAGATAACCATGAGGGTCAAGATCAACTGAAGAATTGAATTCCGTAAATGGGGTGATTGTGCATAGAGTTGTTTGGTACAACATCAACCTTCCACCTTTAGTCTTTATGTCTAGCTGAATGCTGGCATCATTTATGGGGTTTGCAATGTTTGTTGGATTCCCGCTACTATACATCTGTGTAATAAAAATAATGACAGCAATGAATGTTACAATCTGTGAAAGTATTTTTATGATGTTATTAGTGCTACAATGGTTTGATAGCTTACAAGCATAGGAGCCCAGATGACGAGTATGAGTATAAAGAATAAGCATATCCCGTTGCTAAATTTAGTCATTTTTGTTTGCTTGTCACCTGGTTTATGACTAGCTCTGTTTAAAACAGAATCACACTTGACGAGATACAAGCTTGCATTAATGTCCTCCAACTATAATAAAGGAAATAAAGTCAGATATTAGTTAGATAACAGGGTAGAATGTTTTATTAGAAGTAAATAATTGGAAGTGGCTATTTCGACTATTTACTTTACATGGGTCGATGCAGTTCATGTTTTAACAGGTCAAACAGGTAAAAAACAAATGAAAGATTCGCTACAAAGAAAGTAGGTCAAAAGTTGCTCTAAATGTATTATAAGACATATAACTTCTTGCAACCTTTTGTTCAAAACTATAGTATTTCCAAAGATCAAATTCTTACTAAATTAACATAATTTTTGTACATGTACATGAATTGTTAATAAGAAAAGATTAAGACACACATGCGTTTGGTGTCAAGCCGGCCCGTCCTGTACCATTTCAACCTATACAAAAAGTACCCGTTTTGACCCATTACCCAACCTGCCTGTCCCACCCAACTTGCCACTGCTAGAAGTAAGAAACCAAGTAAGCTTTATGCAAGTAAATAAGTACTTTTATTTCAAACCGTACCTTGAGCCAGTCATACATAGTCAATGAGGTGGTTGTACAAGACCAATCAAGAACACACCTTAACTCATAAAGGAATGGTAATGCCCGATAGAGTCTATACCCCAGATAATTAACCCTCGAAACATCACTAGTCAAAAACTGCCTGTACAACGTGCTCTTATGTGGGACCCCTGATCGTATTTGCATCGCTTGAAGTGCAAGTGAAACCGATTTCATTAGATATATCGCGCGGAGCGCAAAACCCGCTGCATTTTGCTGAGACGATTTTGCATTCCAAGCATAATTCGTAACAGAATACGTGAACAGAATAAGGTTAAAAATGTAAAATATCACTTTCCCGGTAGCAAATGAGCACAAATATATAATCCGATCCAGCACGATCAAGAAGAAGATCGCCATCAAAATGAAAACGAACTCCTTTGGGAACTGATCTTCAAGCTGATAAACATCGAGTAATTCACTTTTATTTTTGATAACTGATTGGTAGAAGATAGCAACCAAGAAGAAAACAGCTAGATCTGCACCAAATGTATATGCGTAAAGATCGATTTCTCGTTTACCTCCACCGATCACCGAGACGATTGAGTATGGAAATCTAGCTTTTTCAAAAAGATCCGTTCGTTGTGCTTCAGTTATCTCCTTGGCTACATCGGCTGCAGGAGTTAATGATTTGTACCTTTCGGTCAACGTGCATTCTTCCCGAGGTGATGCATATACCACTTCGAAAACTGCTAACGCAATTTTCGGATTTTCTTGACTCCTTTCGATGCTCTGCACTTGAACAGTACTAGGACAAGGGCAAGCAGTTGGGTTTGATTCTTTACATCTTGCATCATGAACAAATCTAAGAACTTGATTTATACCAGATTCAATTCTTTCTGGTTGGATTCCGTCTTCCGGCCACGATCCAACGTCCATCGACAACTGCACAAAATACGGGGGAGATTCTGCTTCTTGGGTTAACGATTTCCAGTATCGAGTACAGTTTCTAATGATCAAAGTCGCAAAATACTTCGCAATTCGAATGATTTTTTGCATGTGTTCTTTCCAATTTGAAGTCGCAAGAAGCTCGTTTTGGTTCACGGATCCACCCGTAAGACTACTGAACTCTGTTGATGAAGCCAATTCGCTGTCTTTTGCAGTTATGGAGCTTTGAATAAGCGTAAACAAGTACACAAGAAACAAAGGCAATAAACTGATAACGAACGATGCCGATATTTTCTTTGTAGGGAAACCCCATTCGGAAAGAAAATCCGATTGGATGGTGAAACCGCAATGTTGGATAATAATCTGATACATGTACTGAATCAAGATATAGAACTCTGTGTAGATCAGCATTATGACCCAAAATGTATAACTCGGGCCCGTATTGACACAAAGTGCATACAAGAACAGAGCTACAAGATACACCATGGAAAGCAGGCTAAAGTTCCACAAAAAGACTATAAGAAAGCAGCCATAGCATACAACATCATTGTTTGATCGCATCTGAGCCCAAATATGTCGGAAGATTTGAGCAATATGTATTCTCGGTGAATCACTTGTATCAGATTCAACCGATATTGAACGATTGAAAGCCATGTAGCCTTCTTGGTTTGCAGCATCACCTTTATCGATATTTAAAGATGAAGGAACATCTGAATCTGAATCCGCATCTGAATTTTCATGCGGAATGTTAAAGTAGTTTGCTAAATTCGTAACCGCCTGATTCCCGATTGATTGTACCTGCGAAACACTGTCCTCTATCAACTGTACGGCAGATTTCAACGAAGTTTCCCTCTTCGGGGCCTTGCTTTTCTTTTGGAATACAAAAGCATCCTCTTCACACTCGGTGATTTCAGACATCGACGTTTTCTTTGGAGAAGCAACCGTCGATAAACTCTCGAAAGGGAAAAAGGAGTCACTAAAACCATCTGATTTTTGTTTCTTGGGAGTTAAATCATCGTTGTCAAGATTTAAAGCAGTGGGATCAATACTTTTTCGTCTCCTTAAACCCTCACGTAAAGGAGAACAGTCGGTACTCGCTGCGGGCCCCGATGCAGGGTCTGTGCTATGAAGTTGAATTTGTAAGTTTAGCATTTCTGATTTCATCTTCTCAACTTGTAAATTCCGCAACCGTTTCATTTCATCTGCTTCACGAATGTACTGTAACTGTGCGGTTTTCCATGCAGCTTTCTTTTCTTGTTCGCGTACAATAGCGCCAATTTGTTCAGCTTCGAGATACCGAAACACGTAATCGAACTCTTCAGAAGCAAACATATATGACTGCAGAGATACCAATACAAAAATGATGATTTCAACTAAAGCTGACCGTGAGGTGATCCGAAACCCATAATCGTATTTATAAAACCCTATAACCTCGTAAATATAATCCACTGTTTCACACTTTCCGTCATTGAAAGAGCCCACAAACGGAGATTGATATGCGAGTGACAGAACGATGACAGCAAAATTGTACATCCGCAACCACTTGAAGATACGGTTCTTCTTTTTAAGGATCGTGAGCCTCATTCGAAAGAAAACTAAAGCAAAAGCTAGATACCCGAGATGTAAGATATCATACTCAAGGGTTCCGGTGATTAAAATCAATGCAAGCACAAGATCTAGTAAATGACAGTAACAATAGAGTCTCAAGTAGTCAAGAATAGTCCACATTGATTTAGTTTCAAAGGAGAGATCTCGCCACACAAAAGAATTCTTACGTTGAGATAACATTTGCCGATACGTGAACGATCCGGAGAAACTACCGAACCGATCTGCTCGCAGCTTGAAACATGCAAACATGAAGACGACAAAGTAACTACTGAGCACCCTCGGGTCGTCAACGGTCAGGCCCAGCCAGCAGTCACGACAATAATCAAAATATTGACCCGACATCTGCCAGCAATCGTGACAGTGTGTGACGGTTTCGGGGTCACCGGAAGGGATTTTGGTCCTCCAAATAGCAAAGTATTCGAGCACAAGAACAGTAGCAAACAAGAAGACGAATAAAGGCCATGCCTTTCGTATAAACTGGCGACCTAATAAAACACAGGCAGCAAGTGATGCGATAAATAATATCGATATGACGTTTAGAAGTGCAAAACTCGTAAGCAGTAATGCGATCATGGTTATTTCGAGCCCGAAAAGGATAAACATGTTTTCCATCCAAAACTTTAAGTATACTTTTAATGAAGCTTTCTGCAAGTCGAACCGTTCTTTTCTCAATGCCAGAACTCGTTTCTTGTTCCATTTATGGCTCTCATTACCACTCCCCCAGAAATACCCAAGCAAATATCTTCTGCTGCTACTCTCGGTCACTCCTGCCTTTTTTTCCGCATCACCAACTGACGGCCATGAATTACTGATTTTAATCTTACTTTTACCGACACTTGAACTAGGCGATGAATCGTTATCTACGTTTGGTAACACATCTTCTTCAGAAAAGAATAGCGGGCATGGTTCTTCCCATTGACCAACACCCGAAAGCCAACTAGGCATCATTTGAAGCCAATAAAAAACGTTATACTGCAGTGTACAGGTGGCAACCACCAGGACTTTAGCCCTTAACCCATCTTCCACACCCCAAAACCCGGTCTGATACACCTTCAAACCAAGAAAAACCGACAAACTGTGATACTTTTGTTCCGGAAACATATTCAGTTTCCCACCCAACATCTGGAACAGATACTCGATAGTAATAAGAATCCCTGTGTAAACAAGAAACAATTTTGACGGGACCCGCGAAGCTTTCGGTAAAACAGAACACAACACGATACCAAGAAGATACAAGAACCCGAACGCGCTTATTGGAGATATAGCAGCAAAGAACATTGCACCAAATAAGATCTTTTGACTGTGCCATATGAGAAGCCTTCTAATAAACCCGATAAATCCGAATTGCGTTCGGTTTGGATCTTCCTGTGTTCTATACCTACTTTGTCTCCTCTCGTAGCTATAAAGCTGCATCACGATTGTTATTGCCAATGATTCATAAACGTTCTCTAATAATGACCCTTCGGGCTTGTATCCAAGATTTGCATAAAGATCGAATTTTGTGGATACCCATGCCTCCAAAGTGGGGAAGATGCTTAATATATAGCAGACAATAAACATGATGATTGCATATAACTTCAGTGGGTACCAAAGGCGTCGTTTTGTCTTCTGAACAAGTTGTCTACCGGTAATCCAAAATAGAAGAAGGAAGATGAACCCAAATGATACAAAATTCGGTCTTGCCATATAAACAGTGACCAGTATCGTTACAAAAGCAATATAGGTGCCAAATGATCGATACAACGACAGAAACTTCTGTCCGACTGAACTCAGATATGAAGCCACTTTTCTCTCTGAAAGAAGATATAAAACTAGTGAGTACATCTAGACTTCTAGTCTTCTATGCTATTTTCAGTCCTAAGAGGGAGTCTGGATATGTGTTCCCAAAAGTGACTATTGCTAGCCTAATAATCAGAAAATTATTTACTTCAAGCTAGGGATTACCTAAGTTTACATTTATCTCAATAAATGGATTTCTATAAAAAAAATTACTGATATGTTTTGACCGCAAATAATAAAAAAAGCATAATCATAATACTAGAGGCGGCTCCCTTAAATCTCATTACTTATATTATTTAAACAATTAATCTTATTCTTAAATAGAACAATTAGTTTTGTGTCTACTAAACACTGAGCAACTTTTAACCTAATTGACTCGTTTTTAAAGCAATTTGTTTATTTTTTACCAGTTCGACCCGTTGAACCGGACCATTCATAAGTAAAACTAATAATTTATAGAAACATCAATAGACACATTTTGACCTCATACAAAACCTGTCATTCTGCCACCTTTTGATAATCAGTTTACCTAAATACTCGAAACTAGTCATTTTGCGTACAAGATTTTAGTAATCAGTTTAAACGCACATCCAATCCCCATACCCTACTAAGGCGGGATTGGGTATCGTTGTTGTTGTGAGTTTAAACGCACATCCAATCACACCCTACATCTTCATTACATCTAATGTAGAAAAAAGGTAAATACCTTGGGATGGATTATCATCATTGCTTGTGGAAGTTCCCGAGGCGTAAACAGAAAGCAAAACTGACTTGTTCAAACCAGCTTTCAAGATGCTGAACCCAACAGGAGGACATGGTGTGTGCTGCACGATTGCCGAGAACGAAAACAGCATTTTATAGCCGTGTTTATGTATAGCACAGAAGCATGCAAGCAAAGCTATTTCCAAAAAATCCCAAGGGCTATTATGTTCATAGAAACCTGTTGCAAATTTCGTTCAAGATTCTAAACATTACAAACAGTACAAAGTAGAAGATAAAAACCATGTAACTAGAGGTGGCAAGGTCCAAGGGTTAATATATACTAATTTACATGTCATTTTATTACAGGTCAAAACATGCAAATCAGACACCCTTTAAATCACACTAATTTCAATTGGGATTTAAACCTACAACCATATGGTTGGGGAACACCTCACATTCACACTAATACCTCTAGGCCAAAGGCCCGTTGGTTACCCATAAATACTTTTCTTTTATAAAAAATACTGTAATTAATTTGTTGATTATGATTAAAATTTGAATGAAACAATTTAGGAGGTTGTATGCATTAATAACGACCCATTTTAGCTAAACTTTTAACTTTGACCTGTTTGAGATAAAACATGCCCAAATTGACCCATTCATAAGTAAATGGGTCAGAATTGCGATCTATACAATTAACCAAGAATAGAATTAGTCCAACAGACGAACCTAATTGAGATAAAATTTCCAGACTCATGGAGCCACTTTTCTCCAAAGCTTGAGACACAGGAGTGATTTGAAGAGAATACAAGAAAGCGAAATGAATCTCGCACAGAAGAAGAAGTGTTTGCCTCACTTTGTTGCTGATATCATGGCTCAAAAGATACAGAAAAAAAAATACCACTGCAAAACAAATTTAGAGTTTTTTAAAGCTTCTCATGGACGGATTGGATGATAAGCAAATAGAGTAATACAATCCCAATTAACGTACTGTATATAGCATGGATGAAACCAGGCTTCATTGCAATGAGAAATATTAGGACTAGCATGATTGCGCGAGAACATTTTCGCAGTATCCAAGCAATCGTAGCCACAATCAGCACTTTTGTTTCTTCTTCAACTGCAATTGTAGCCATAATTTCTTCGTAAATATTAATATTGGAAAAAAGGTTATATCGGGTTAGAGAACGATAATATGATCTATGACTTTAACTACCTACAAGTTCCTGTATGACAACTATTCCACCCAGATAACAGCTTTACGGGTAAATTCTTTTGGTATGAAGCGGTTTTAGTTGACCTGAAATACTTTTTGGTCCATAATGTGCATGCGATAAGAGGCTTACATTCTGTGGGTCCAATTTTTTACCATCAATATATTCCAAAACATATAAACAGGACCCGCAGAATGAAAGTGATACCTACTACATTAGCATTAAACCCAAAAAGAGTAATTTAGCACTATATTACCTTCTGGAGTAGCATCTCCATTGGAAGTTTGGTGGTCTTCCTCATCAGATATGTAAAGGAAAACAGAATTGTTCACAAGATTCCCGAGTGCGACTAAAACTCCAAGACAGAACTGAGCTAGTAGGAAGAATCCAGGAATAGGATAATGCCATAATCCCACCATTTCCCAAATGTCCATGTCCTGCTTATGCAATATAGAGAAAACGAAGACATCAAACGTCATCCCACCATTGTAAGAAGAGGTGGAAAGATGATACGGCAATAGTTCAATAATGGGTTTGCACTGAAATGGGTCCATTTAATACGAACCAAAATGAGCCAGGTAAGGTTGGGTTGAACCGCTGACACTTTTTGGTCCTTTTTTTATAAAAAACTGTGCATTAAAAATAGACTTTAGGCTACTTTTAACTCGTTTGACAAATCGACCCATTTATAAGCAAATGGGTCAAAATTGCCACATCTACATAAAGATGAGAATATTGCAAACAAAAGAATAAAAAAGAAATTTACATCTCCAAGATCCCAGTTGAGGTAAGAAAATGCCACGTTGAAGATATATGTCATGACAGCCCACAAGAGAATAAACATAAGGAGCAGTCCGTTTAGCCGATGCAAATGAAACACTGACGGGAACGCGAATATAATGTAACCAACATATACAAGTAACCCAAATGCGCATACACTTGCAAAATAGAAGCTCCATAAAGATAGGGCAAACAAGGAAACCTGTCAATTTCATCACTGAAAATTTAACAAATAAGCGAAAGTATAATTGATACTCAACTTAACCTGAAACCATAATTCAGTAGTTTTAGGTCAAGTAAGCAACAATCATGTCAATTAATATTTAATTTGAGGTTTGCTTATTAGTTTTTATAGTGAAAGGGTATTAGGATGTGCGTTTAGGAAGTGATTATTGCACCTTGAATCAGATAAAAAGTTGAGTAAAAGCTAGGGACATTAGAAAATTTACATTGATCCCAAAAACTAAGGGGGTGTTTAGTTGGGGGAAAATATCCCAATTTTTCAGAAAATTTTTCATTTGAGAATGGAAAAACCGAAACTTGTTTAGTTGCACTTTTTTCCAATATTTTTCAAAAAACAAAAAATTCTCATTTTCTAGATTTATATGGAAAAATAGAAAACCACAATTTACTATTCTCCATTTCTTTTTTTCCCTAACAAAATAAAAAGTAAATATAAATCAAACCAAATAAAACGTGAGTACCAATATTCTAACCCTATCTAGAGGTGGCAAATGGGTCGGATTGGGTCGGTTTGGGTCATGGGTCAAATGGGTCATGGGTCAAACAGGTCATGTTTTAAAAATGGGTCTAACGGGTCATGGGTCAAACGGTTTGGGTCAGGTCGACCCACTAAATTATAGTGTTTTCATACATTTTTGAACGTTTTATACGTTCCGTCAGTCTTTTTACGCTTTCGTCGGTTTTTTCCGTGTTTTTACGTTTTCGTCCGATTTTTACGTTTTCATCCGTTTTGTCCGATAAGTTACGTTTTCGTCCGATTTCTTACGTTTTCGTCCGTTTTTTATGTTTTCGTCGTATTTCTTAAGTTTTCGTCCGTTTTTTTACGTTTTCGCCCGTTTTGGTCAGATTTTTTACGTTTTCGTCCGATTTTTTACGTTTTCGTCCGATTTCTTACGTTTTCGTTCGATTTCTTACGTTTTCGTCCGATTTCTTACGTTTTCGTCCGTTTTTTTAAGTTTTCGTCCTTTTTTACGTTTTCATCCGTTTTTTACGTTTTCGTCTGATTTCTAACGTTTTCGTCCGTTTTTTACGTTTTAGCCCGTTTTCGTCAGATTTCTTACGTTTCCGACTTTTTTTTATGTTTTCGTCCGATTTTTTATGTTTCGCCCGATTTCTTACGTTTTCGTCCGATTTCTTATGTTTTCGTCTGTTTTTTTAAGTTTTCGTCCGATTTCTTACGTTTTCGTCCGTTTTCGTCCGATTTCTTACGTTTTCGTCCATTTTTTATGTTTTTGTCCGATTTTTTAAGTTTCCGTTCGTTTTTTAACGTTTTCGCCCGTTTTCGTCCGATTTCTTACGTTTTCGTCCGATTTCTTACGTTTTTGTACGTTTTTTTACGTTTTCGTCCGGTTTCTTACGTTTTGCGTTCGATTTTTTACTTTTTCGTCCGTTTTTTTACGTTTTCGACCGATT